>QRFJ01004277.1:0-88227 GCA_006176705.1 Cocos nucifera | reverse complement strand
CATATGAAGGCCTCTGATTGAGCACAAACTCCTTTGGCTCAGTCAGGACAACTTATTTGTGATAGTAAAAGAAGAACGTTAGGTTCAATCGAGTGCTAGCACGATTTCCTTGAACCTAATTGAATCTCATTCAGATCAATTGAACTAGATTAGTTCAATTGATGATCACCAGATTCAAACCCTTGTTTGTGTGACCCAGTTAGGTTCAGTTCTGTATGGTAATGGGATATGTCATGATCTCTATCATAGACATCATCGAAACTCCTTTCAATGGATCAGAACTCTTCTGATTCGAACAGCTAGAATGATCGATCATCTAAATCATTCTAATTGCTCCCAAAATCCACCAGTGACACCTAGCAGTATATGGTGGCAACCCATCAGAGCTGAATGCGAACCTCTTGGTGCAGCTACCTGTGTGATTAAGTTCTTCTATCTTGAGCCCCGATCAGATTAGGGTTAAGGTGAACTCGTCAAACCCTAGTCTCTGTCATATGATGTAATCATTCGATTCGAGTCCAATGTGAAAATCTAAATAGAAACTCTTTCTATTATTTCACTCTACCATGGCCATGGATTTCTGGACTTGATTCTCATGATCATCATAGGGCTACTCCTCTACCACCGAGGTAGATAGATCCCATCTTGATGCAATCCAGTTCCTACAATGAACATGCTATAGCCAACATACACCTCAGGGTTCCATATGGCTAGGAGACCGAGTAATGGTGTAGTCAAACTATAACACCCTCAAGGTGAACTGCCGATGCATCTCAGGTCAAAGAACCAGACACACTACTGCAGCATCGAGTCAGTCATTGACGAGAAGGTAGACTTCCTAATGACTACTCGAGGTGGTCACGCTCAGTGCCCTCGTTCTCTAACGAGTACCTGTACTCTCGCTCCGGTGTCTCCACACCGTAGACTCAAGACTCATCTACTAAAGAGAAGCGATCGTACACCAACCTTCCGAATCAATCACCATCCTCGTGATGATCCTATGGTCGGGAGCTGTTTATGAGTTAATAATGATTATTCATGTCTTAAATTTTCAACTCTTGAAAATATGAATTATCATTACCATTAACTCAAAGGATGTATCACAGACACTAAATACACATGTGTGATAGAAAATAACCCATTTCATTAATTATAGTCAAAATTATAATTTTGCCCCTAGAAGTGTATTACAAGTGTCAGCCAATTTTGGCTTCTAGGGCACATATATCTAACACCTTATAGATCAATCACCATCCTCATGATGATCCTACGGTTAGGAGTATTTTATGAGTTAATAATGAAAATTCTTATCTTAAATTTTCAACTCTTGAAAATAAGAATTATCATTACCATTAACTCAAGGGATGTATCATAGACACTAAATTCACATTTATGATAGAAAATAACCTATTTTATTATTTATAGTTAAAATTATAATTTTGCTCGTAGAAGTGTATTATAAGTGTCAGCCAATTCTGACTTCTGGGGCACACATATCTAACAAACTCTCACTTGACCTAAAGCCAATTGGCTACAAATCTAAGTCCCATCTTCTCAAGATAGGCTTCAATCTTCTGCTAGCCCAACAGCTTTGCAAGCGGGTATGCCGCATTGTCTACGGAGTCGACTCTCTTGACCTCGACGTAACCCTTCTCGAGGTAATCATGGATAAGGTGGTATCACCGCTCGATGTGCTTGGATTTTTGGTGAGACCTCGGCTCCTTAGCAAGGGCTATGGCACCATTGTTGTTGTAGTACAGAGGAATGGCATCTGATGGCATCACTCCGATCTCTTCGGCAAACATCTTGCACCAGAATGTCTCCTTTGCAGCTTCTGATGTAGCGATATATTCTGCTTCCATGGTGGAATCTGCTATTGCTATCTACTTGTAACTTTTTCAACTGACTGCTCCACCATTGCACATAAACATACCCCCAGATGTCGACTTTCGATCATCTATATCGGACATAAAATCCAAGTCTGTATACCCCTAGACTTGGAGTTCTCTATTACCAAAAACCAACAACATATCCTTAGTTCTTCTTAAGTACTTAAGGATATATTTCACAGAAGTCCAGTGTTCTTCACCTGGATTCGACTAATATCTACGTGTGACACTCATAGCATGGGCTATATCAGGTCGTGTACATAACATGAGGCTCCCTATTGCTGAAGCATAAGGGATCTTTCTCATACATTCTATTTCCTCTGGTGTGCTAGGGCACATCTTCTTGGAAAGATGAATGCCATGTCTGAAGGGTACCAAACCCTTCTTAGAGTTTTTCATGCTAAACCTCTTTAGCACTTTCTCTATGTACATCTTCTATGAAAGTCCTAGCATCCTATTCGGTCTATCTCTATAGACCTTAATTCTCAAAATAAAGGATGCTTCTACTAGGTCTTTCATGGAGAATTCTTTAGATAACCATATTTTAACTGTGGTCAACATGGAAACATCATTTTCAATAAGGAGGATGTCATCTACGTACAATACGAGGAAGACAACAGCGCTCCCACTGACATTTTTGAAGACACAAGTCTCCTCCTCATTCTTGATGAAACCAAATAATTTGATTACATCATTAAAATGAGTATTCTAGCTCCAAGATGCTTGCTTAAGTCCATATATGGACCTTTTCAGCTTGCATACCTTGTGATCATCATCACTGGATGTAAAACCTAGCGGCTATTCCATATAGATATCTTCCTCAAGATATCAATTTAAGAATGTCATTTTCATGTCCATTTGTCATATTTCATAATCGAAATAGGCTGCAATAGCAAGCAAAGTGCGGATGACCTGATAGTAATGCCTTCGCATTGACTATATTCTTTTGCCACTAATCTAGCTTTGAATGTCTCCACATTCCCATCTGCATCAATCTATCTCTTGTAGATCCATTTACACCCAATAGGTACTATACCTTCTGATGGATCTACCAAGGTCCAGACTTGGTTTGAGTGCATCTAGTCAATCTGACTTCATTGCCTCTAACCATTTCTCAGAGTCGATATCCGATATCGCCTCGTTATAGATTTTGGGATCATCACTACGAACCCCATTACCTATGAGGAATATTTTCTCTAAAATACTACCTAAGTACCTCTCACGGAGATGAAAAACTCTTTTCGATCTATGAGCTGGAGGAGGTATTGATTGGATTGGCTTAACCTGATTTGGTTCCATTTGGTCCTTAGCTCATTGCTCTTGTGAGACTTTCTCATCGAGCTTGATCTGCTTTCCAATGCCGCTATCTTGAATAAACTGTTTTTCAAAAAAGATGGCATATCGACTCACAATCACATTGTGATCTTCTGAAATGTAGAAATAATATCCTAATGACTCCTTAGAATTTCCTATATATCGAGCTCTGAAGGACCTAAAGTCTAACTTATCCGCTTGTTATCTTTTGACATGAGTCGGACAATTCCAAATTCTAAGATGACTTAGACTTGATCTCTTACTATGCCATATCTCATATGGTGTGGTAGGAATGATTTTAGATGGAACCCTATTTAGTAAGTATATTGTAGTTAACAAACAGTGTCCCTAAAGAAAATTAGAAATGTCTGTGAAGCTCATCATGGATCGGACCATATCTAACAGAGTCTGATTCCTCCATTCTAAAATTTCATTAAGTTAAGGTGTTCCAGGTGGAGTCTATGGAGAGACTATTTCATTTTTCTTGAGATAGTCCAAGAATTCTCAACTAATGAATTTTCCTTTTACTTTTCCACTTCATGTCTGAATTCCTTGAACTTTTCAAAAGCTTCAAACTTGTGTCTCATAAGATACACATGCCCATACCTAGATAAATCATCGATAAAGATTATGAAGTAGACAAAGTTGCCTCTAGCCGGCACATCAAACGGGCCACATACATCAGTATGTACTAAGGCAAGAAGATCCATGGCCCTTTCCCCATGTCCTTCAAAAAGCAGCTTAGTCATTTTGCCATGAAGACAAGATTCACAAATTGGATATGACTCGGAAGTCAACGAACTCAATAGCCCGATTTTCTCCAATTTTATAACCTTATCTTCTGCTATATGACCTAGTCTTAGGTGCCATAGATATCTATCGTTTGGACTATCCTTAGGTCGTTTCATGGTATTCACATTTTGCTCGATATTAAAAATAGATAAATCAATATGTAACTGATAAAGACAATTAATAAGAAAACTACTTGCAATCTTATTTCTTTTATAAAGAATGTTATAATGGTCCTTAAGAAAACTAATTACATAGCCTTCTAATGCAAGGCAAGAAACCAAAATCAAATTTCTGCTTGCTGTGGGCACATAATAACAGTCTTTTAACACTAAGTCTAAACGATATGGTAGTCGAAGAGGGTATGTTCTCATGGCCACGGTAGCAACTCTTGCTCCATTTTCGATGCACAGGATCATCTCACCATCCCTCAGCCTCCTGCTATCCTCAAGACCCTGCATGAAAGTACACAAATAAGCACTAAAGCCAGAGTCAAGCACCCAACTAGATGTAGAAAAAATCATAAGGTTAGACTCAATAACGAGCATACCTCCAGAAGGACCTGCCTCCTTCTTATTCTTCAGGTTGGCCAGATAAGTAGGGCAGTTTTGCTTCCAGTGGCCATCATTGTTGTAATGAAAAACTTTTCTTTTTGAGCGGTCTTCTTGTTTAGCTCTGTCTTTTTCTTCTTTCCTCTTTCCACCTTCTACTTTTTCATAGACTTCTTCTTCTTTCCAAAAGACTTTCTCTTGAAAGAAGTCCGTTCCATAGCAGGCACTGAGCCTTTAGAATCTTTCATAGAAAGCTCAGTGGTAACCAGCATGTTCATAAGTTTGGCCAAAGAATTTTGAAGTTTATGCCTATGGTAGTTCATGATGAACTGCCCATATGCATTAGTGAAGGATTGTAGAATTATATCATTCTGCCGATCTAAGTCAAACCTCACTCCGAGCTTCTCAAGCTCTTCTAAGTCCTTGATCATCATCAGATAATGATCTTGGACTGACTGCCCATCACACATTTTAGCCTTGAATAGTCATTTAGTGACTTGATACTTAGCTGCGTGACTCTGTTCACCAAACATCTCCTATAGGTGAGCCAACATTTGGCGGACAGTCTTGATATCTTCATGTTGGCACTGAAGCTCATCAGACATCGAGCCCAACATGTAGTTCTGACCTTGTTATCTTCGTCCGTCCACTTTTCAAGAGATGCTCTCTGTTCAGCGGATGGATGAGCTGGTAAGGTGGGAGGGTCTTGGTCCAATACATGAGTTAACTTTTCAGAACCTAAAATAATTTTGAAGTTTTGGAGCCTATCCTTGTAATTAGGTTCAGTTAGTCTATGGGTGTCTAGGATTCGTACAAGTTGGTTGGATGCAGATATTTTTCTATAGAGAGTCAAAGTTTCTAGTTAGATATTGTAATTAAGACTTAACCAATCTAATTAGGATTTTAATTTTTAAATAAATTAGCTTCCACTATTTTCTCGGATCCCTACACTCCCTCTATAGAGATGCGAAAATCTCCATGATTAATAATTTTTAGTGGGTGGTGCGGTCCCACCAACTGACTCATCACCTCACCTAAAGTTATTGGTGATGGGTTAGCCAATGAATGAACAACTCTTGTTCAATGATTTTCTAATCATGGTGCACCCAAACTTGGTCTCTAATTCATGAATCTCATCATGCTTAGAATATTGATCCACTCCTTAGTTAAGTCAGACCCACCATTTGCATAGATTAGATTCCTAATTGAGTCTCTCACCATATTCGGAATATTGAGCCCAATCCATCCTCCAGCCCAGTAGCATCCAATGCCTAATAGACATGGTTGCATCTTTTTGATGCAACTGAACCACTGTAACCAGCCAAGAACAATCAACTCCGAAAAGGGCTCGCACATCTACAATGGTGGAAGACCTTAGACTTAATCTTTTCTTAGGGAGATTTGATTTAGGTCTCATTAAACTAGACTTGACATAGTCATAACTATTATGACTAACCTAGTGGCATGGGTTAGCTCGGATTATTGACCACCTCAGATCAGAACTGAGTCAACAAACATGGCCAGGTAAGTGAGACCGGTGGAAGGGATATGCCATTAACTCGACAAGAATGCATTCGAGTCGAGTAGCTCCCAATTAAAAATCAGTCGATCGTATCTGCCAAACTTACCTTAGACACCAAATTATTGAGCCAGAACCAATCCAGGGTTAGCCTACAATCCAGACTCTAACCACTGAGCCTAATTAGGTCTTAGCTTGATCGATCACTCACGTGACTCATCTTGACCCAGACTTAATCCTATTAGGCTGGTCAATTTAAGCACTGTTGATCCCATCTAACCAACTCTTGATTCGGTTTGATCAACCGCTTAGACCTAATTGAGCTACCCAAGCCCGAACCCAGTATTATGAATATGTCTTAGATCTGAAATTCTCAATTTTAGATCTAATTAATATTTCATAATCTTAATTCTTAATTAAGTTAGGGTTCATAAACAAAATATGTAAATAAAATCCTAGGGATTTCAGGATCTAGGGTTTTGCAGAAAGTAAGTTTTTGATTTCTGATTAAGGACGAATGCACGCAGCACCCCTACACATCATAAGAACACCCCATCGAATGGGAGGAGAGGGCCATTTAAACCCTTACTTTGTTCTTATGAATCGGACGGCCAAGGAGGAACGCCTTAATCAGGAACATAAATACTACAAAACTAGTTTTAGATCTATATCATATATCTCATATATAAATTAGATCTAACTTCATGGCATATTTTGCATACATCTCATGTATCATATCATGCATATTTTTAGATCTAAATTATCTCATAATAATCTAAAAAATTAGATTTAAATTGATCTACATCAAAATAAATTCTAATCTAGATAATTATGTAGAACTATTCTACAACTAGTCTAAACATGCATTCAATCATATCTCATATGATCTAAAAATTAAATAATTTTTATTTTTTATTTTTTAGATCTTATTATAATATTTATAATTATTAAAAAATAGTAAATAAATAGATCTAAAATTATAATTTAATCAAAATTAAATCATGATTATGCAAGACTATTCTATAGAACTATTCTATTTTAGAACTAGTCATGCATATTATAGAACCTAGATCTATATTATTTAATTTTATTTTTTTTTAATTTTGGATCTAATCACATCTCATGTGACATCTAAAATTATCAATTATTAGATCAAAATAAATTAAAAATTAGATCTAAATAATTTAGAGAACCTGGCTCTGATACCAGTTGAAGGAGAAATCCTGATTTTTTGGATCAGGTTCGTTCAGATTTGATCGGATCGAGAGAGATATTTCAAAAATTTCTCTCGTGAATCCAAATTAGATCTAAAATATTTCAAATCTAATTTTATGGATCTAATAAATAAAAATAAAATTAAAAGTAAATTAAATCTGATTTAATTATATCTTGATGCTGGGTAATCCGATTATCCTTTGATGATCTTGCTGATTGCCTGAGGTTCTGGATCTAGCCACACAAGTGCCTGACCTCTATCGGTATCCACTCAGGCTAGATCTATCGATCTTCTTCTTCTTTATCACTTTCTAAAAAGTAGATCTGAATCTGATTTAGAGGATCTTCAAAACTTCTTATGAAGATCAGCAGTAGTCTCTGCAGCAATGCTGCCTTCTTCCTTTCTCGTCAGCCTTTTCTTGCTTGGATTGCACCAAACTAAAGCCCAACATTCCTTGAGCATGGAGAGGAGAGAGAGGATCAGAAGATGGCATAGAGGAGGAAGAGGGGCAGCCTTGGGGCATGGGCTAAGAGAGAACCTTTTTTAGGTTGGGCGCAGACAGGGTTTATATAGACCCTACTGTGCCAAGTAGTGCCACATCATCCCAGCCAATCACGTTGCTTTGTGCAATCAGATCTAAATTTGATTAGTGGGATGACATCATCTGATCTAATCAGATGAGAGCCCCATAAATTCATCCTTAGATGGCACCTAAGATCGGTCAAAGTCTATAGCTAGGGGTCACCTAAGTAGAATCCAAGAAGCAACCTGGAGTCCCATCCGTATGGGACTCTAGTCGTCCCTATCCATGGGCGCACGCCTCCCTAGGCATGTGCCCTCTCATTTCTAATATCTAGCAAGGGAACAAGCCCCTATTTGCTCTCCAATAGATGCATGACACATGAGTAGATGTCCAAGGGTCAAAGGTCAATGTTTGACCAAAGTCAAAGGACAAGAATTAGCAGATGATGAAAAATGGCAGGTGTTGTCTTAAATTTATCTCATAAATTAAGACAACCCTTTTCTGACCTGGACAAGCTTCAGTCAGAATAGATAAAGGTATCTGAGTGAACACAAATACATTTGGCTCATTCGAGATAACTTCAAATGATAATAGAAGGAGAATGTTAGGCTCAATCGTGTGCTAGCACGATTTTCTTGAACCTAATTGAATCTAATTCAAATCAATTGAATTGGATTAGTCCAATTAATGGTATCCAGATCCAAACTCTTATTTGTATGATCCAATTAGGTTCAGTTCTGTATGATAATGGGATATGTCACGATCTCTTTCATCGATATCATCGAAACTACTTTCGATGGATCAGAACTCTTCTGATTCAGACAACTAGAATGATCAATCATCTAAATCATTCTAATTGCTCCCAAAATCCACTAGTGACACCTAGCAGTATATGGTGGCAACCCATCAAAACTAAAAATGAACCACTTGGTGCAGCTACCTATGTGATTAAGTTCTTCTATCTTGAGCCCCAATCAGATTAGGGTTAAGATGAACTCGTCAAACCCTAATTTCTATCATATGATTTAATCATTTGATTCAAGTCCGATGTGTGAAAACTTTAATAGAAACTCTTTATATTATTTCACTCTGCCATGGCCATGAGCTTATGGACTTGATTCTTATGATCATCATACGGCTGCTCCTCATCTACCGAGGTAGATAGATTCGCTCTTGGTGCAATCCAATTCCTACAATGAACATGCTATAGCCAACATACACCTCAAGATTTTGAATTGCTAGGAGACCGAGTCATGGTGTAGTCAAACTATAACACTCTCAAGGTGAACTACTGATGTACCTCAGGTCAGAGAATCAGACACACCACTGCAGCTTCGAGTCAGTCATCGATGAGAAGATAGACTTCCTTATGACTACTTAAGGTGGTCACACTCAGTGCCCTTATTCTCTAATGAGTATCTGTACTCTCACTCTGATGTCTCTACACCGTAGATTCAAGACTCATCTGCTATGAAGAAGTGATTGTACACTAACCTTCCTGATCAATCACCATCCTCATGATGATCCTACGGTCAGGAGTATTTTATGAGTTAATAGTGAAAATTCTTATCTTAAATTTTTAATTCTTGAAAATAAGAATTATCATTATCATTAACTCAAGGGATGTATCACAGACACTAAATATATATTTGTGATAGAAAATAATTAATTTTATTATTTATAGTCAAAATTATAATTTTACCCCTAGAAGTATATTGCAAGTGTCAGCCAATTTTGGCTTCTAGGGCACCCATATCTAACAGTCTTAGATTAACGAGGCCTTCAATTTTGCTCACATTAGGATGAGGTTCTCTTTCTATTCCTAACATGGTTGTAGGGGCACATTAGTATGATTAACAGGGCCTCTCCTCTCATCTCATTTTAGATTAATGAGGCCTTTGACTTTGCTTACGTTAGGATGAGATTCTCCTTCTATTCCTAACATGGATGTAGGAGCATATTAGGGCCGTTGATAGGGCCTCTCTTTTCCTCTCATTTTAGATTAACAAGGCCTTCGACTTTGCTCATGTTAGGATGAGGTTCTCCTCCTATTCCTAATATGGTTGTAGGAGCACATTAGGGCCATTGATAAGGCCTCTTCCCTTCTCTCATCTTAGATTAATGAGATCTTTGACTTTGCTCACATTAGGATGAGGTTCTCTTCCTATTCCTAACGTGGTTGTTTTTGTTGCATAGCTAAGTTCGAAAAGTTGTTTCTCATCATTACAAATTTGTAACACGGATCGAGGTGTTAAAGTAGAGGGATCTTATAGCAACCAAATCATTGATAATACATCCATAGATTTTTTGAGTTCCACGGTTGGGGTAGATCGACTCCTTCGAGCTCCTTCAGATAATATGTCCTGAGTCAGATGACTTCCTTGACTTCGTAGGATCCTTTCCAATTTGGGATGAGCTTTCCTTGGTTCTAGGGCTGAGAAATAGCAGCTCACTGAAGCACTAAGTCTCCCACTATGAATACTTTATCCTTGACTCTGGAGTTGGGGTATCAGGCCATCCTTCATCTATAAGCAGCCATCCAAACTTGGACTTCTTCCCATTTTTCTTCCAACAGGTTGAGGTTAGCTCTGAGATCCTGCAAATTATGCCCCTTATTGAAGGCCACGACCCATGTCGATGGGAGCTTGAGCTCGATTTGGATGACTGCCTCCATTCCAAAGGCCAAGGCGAATGGTATTTCTTCAGTTAGCAGTCTTTGGATAGTTCGGTACACCTAGAGTACATGGTAGAGTTCATCCACTCAAGTCTCCCTTGCTTTTTCAAGCCTTGCCTTGATACCTTGCAATAGGGTCTTGTTGGTCACCTCTGCTTCATCATTTGCTTATAGATGGGCCACTAACATGAAGTCATGGGAGATGTTCAAGTCTTCACAGAACTCCATAATTTTTTCCCTAATGAACTACCATCCATTGTTTGTTATAAGGATTCAAGGTAGACCAAATCTGCAAATAATTAACTTCTAGATGAAGTCCTACACTTTGGCTTTAGTGGTCTTTGCTAGGAATTCAGCCTCGATCCATTTGGTAAACTAGTCGATCGCAACTAAGAGAAACTTTCGTTGACTGGATGCCATCGAGAAGGGCCCGAGTATATCCATCTCTCATTACGCAAATGGCTAAGGAGCACTTAATGGCGTATGCTCAGAGGCTGGTTGCCTCTATATATTTCCATTTCTCTAGCTGCGGTCACACCTTTTAACATATTCGACATAATCATGATGCATAGTTGGCCAATAATATCCTTGTCAAAGCAACTTGCGAGATAGGGATTTGGCACCTAGATGGCTTCCATAGATTTCTTCATGTACTTCCCATAGTGCAAAGTTAGCTTCAGAATGTCAGAGATATTTCAAAAGTGGCAAAAAGTATGATCTGTTGTACAGCTTAACTTCATACAGAATATACTGGAAGGCTTGGTATCTCAGCTTCCAAGCTTCCTTCAAATCATAGGAGAATGTCCCATCTTTGAGATAAGTGATCAATGGATCAATCCAGCAGGGCTCATGGTCGATCTGCATTATAGACTGCAGTTCCTCCATACTCGGGCATTTCAATATTTCAAAGTATACTTCTTTGAAAAGTTCATTAGGGGGATGAGTGTGGCTAGCTTGGATGGAAGGTCGGCCCTAGCATTCTGATAAGAGTGCGATATTTTCGTTAAGACATCGTGTTTATCAGTTTACTCCAATTTTATAATTAAAAATACGTAGATAGCAGTGAGTCAGATCGAATCCATAAGGAAGGTAGCATTTTTGATTTAAAATATTTATTTTTTTTAAAAAAAAAGATTTGAAAATAGAATTTGAAGTCAAAAATTAAAAATTAAAATTATGAAATAAAAATTAAATTATGCAGAAAAGTAAACTTGGTACTAAGATCTACTAGTTAGATCTTAGCATCTACTTGTAGTAAAATAAAGAGCAATAATTAAAGTACAGAATTTAAATTACAATAAAAATAAAGAGCATAAAATTAAAGAGCATAAAAGTAAATATTATATTAATTAAAATATTCATAATTTAAAAATATAAAATTAAAAAAAAGAAAATAAAATAGACTAATCTTTGATTTTGGATTGGCATCGATAAAAAGATGGTGTAGAAGCCTAGCTCTTCTTCTTGGCACCTGTTGCTTTGAAACAGCCTTTAATCCAAAGCCTGGCTCTATTCTATACTAAAGCTTCACCTTGATCGAAGACTATCAGTTTTGGAGGCCTGAGGTCTTATTTATAAAGCTAGGAGGATTGGAGACTTTTTCTGAAGGCAATGTGGAACTAAGGAGGTCTTTGATCATCAAAATATAGAGAAATTCGAGTGAAAATCGGATTAAAAGGAGTCCTGATTGAATTCTGCTGAGTTTCCTATATTCTGGCCATCAGATTTAGATAAAAGGCCCAAAAACTATCAAACATGGAGTTTTATTAGCCCAATTTTAGTTGGAATAGATTTTGACCGTCCGATTATCGCATGATGAATGAGTTTCGACCGTTAGATCACGATCTGGGAGCTTAATCATAGTTGAGAGCTTCCTTTGCCATTGGATCATCCCCTAGATCGAGCGCTGTGATTGGATGGTGTGATGGAAGCTGATGGAATTTGAATCAAATTTGGAAATAACCACCATCGTCTGATCTTGACCACAATCAATCAAATCTGTCCGATCGTGGCTTTACTATTCCCATAGATCGCATGGACCGATTGCACCGCACACCACAATGAATCAGTGCCTCTTGTCACCAAGTGAAAAGTCCAAAATATCCCATGAACCGCAATAGATTTTCTGTAAACCTTTATGGGTCTAGGTCCACCACGGGTCGCTCCATGATTCGTCGATTTCTGCTAAGCTGATGGTCCATGCCTAGATCGTGGACCGACTGACGGCTTCCGTGGCTAAGTCGACTAGCATGGCTGACTTGGCGTGCTGGCTTTGTCAGCTTTGCTCGATGTGTTTGGACATGTTGGCTAATATGGCATGGTGGCTTGAGCCGACTCAGCCGTATGTTATTTTTTATTAAATTTTTATTTATTTTAATTCTTTATAAATTTATATCTTCTCTATTTTAGCTTTGTTTTGCTCGAAACTTATTTCATTATGATTAAAAAAATAAGCTCTTTTCATTGATATTAAAATTTTATTTTTTTTTATTTTTATTATTTTTTAATTAATTTTTTTAATTAATAAAATTATTAATTTCTTAAAAATATGTATCATTTAATTATTAATTCTTAAAAATAAATATAAATTAATTAATAAATTGATGCTTTTATAAATAAATTTATGAAATTAATAGGCTCGATAGTTGATCTAGTTCTCTCCTCGTGTTAGACTCAACTAATTATCTTATTTGAGCTTCTAACTTAGCGATAGATTCTTGTTGAGTCAAGATTGATTGTTGTTAATTCAAACTTAATTATTGAAGTTAGTTAAATCTATCATCAGCTAGATTAGTCTATTGAGGAGGTAGGTATGATAGTTGGTTATTATATGATGGTTGGATAAACTGACTAGGCTGACCATTATTATAGGCATAGTTTTCGTATTGGGACCTATTTTGATAGTTTTGGATAGATAAAATTTGGGTCTGAGCCTGAGTCTGTTGAGATGTCCAAGAAAAATTAGAGTAGTTACTCCAATGTCGGTTATATGAATTTGAAAGAAGATTATTAACCAGCTTGGAGTAGCCTTGAGTAGTTTGGACTTACTTTTGGATAAAAGATGAAAATTATGCAGCCATAGGATATTCATTCACATGATAGATTAGGCTAGCACAGATTGAATAAATTTTTTGATACTTAAAAGGTGACGTAAATTGTACAGGAGATTATTGATCTGGGTTTAGAAATTGATCTAGTTTTTGGGCAAAAAGATTGATTTTCTCTAATTTTTAAGCTAATTAGTTCAAGTCAGCCTTAGAGCTAGAGTCTGGATCATAAATTCCTACCCACTTTTAATAGAAAGATAACGAAGCATGGTTGATCGAGTTTTTATTTAGAGTTTCAAATAAGGCATAGGCTTCATCCTTACTTTTATTTATGAATGCGCCTCAATAGGATGCATCTACCATCTATTTATATTGGTCTCCTAAACCCTCATAGAAAGCTTGAACTATTCGCCACTTAGACAAACCATGGTATGGGCATTTTCTAAGAAGTTCCTTAAGTCTCTCCCATGACTCATGAATTTATTCTCTTGAAAGCTGAGCAAATTCAGTGATAGCTCGCTTCATAATGTTGGTTCGACCTATGGGATAAATTTTTTTAAGAAATTTACTTTGCAATTTAGCCCAAGTTTTAATTGGTCTCCATATTGTGCCAAGCCAGTACTTGGCTTTGTCTATTAATGATAAGAGAAATAAAATTAGTCTAAGGGCATCATTAGTTAAATTTTGAATTTTTATCGTAGAGCAGATTTCTAGAAATTCATCTAGATGCTTATGAGGGTCTTCATTGATGTTCCCATAGAAGGATGGGAGCATCTGGATTGTAGTCGGCTTGATCTCATAGTGGGTAGCATGGATATCAGATAATTAAATATAAATCGATGGGTTATAGGTAGAAGGGATAAAATATTTCTTCATCTGCTTAGGTGATTCTCTAAAATTTTCAGCCATTTGGTTATCGAATTTAATACGATTCAGCCTTTCAATTTTATGGTTGGATTCAACTTGATTAAGTAAAACAATTTTCTACCGTGCATGCCCTAGTGCAACCATAATGTATGGCTCAAAATTTTTTAGACTTTTTTTAAAATTATATATATATTTATTATTTTATTATATTATTATTTTAAAAATAATTGATTTTTTAAAAAATTATTTTAACTATATTAATTATTATTTTTAATTTAATTTAATTTAATTATTATTTTTATTATTTTTTAGTTAGTTAATTTAATTTTTATTTTATTTTATTTTACTTTATTTTTAGAGGAGAAAGGAGAAAGAAAGAAGAGTTCTAAAGAAGAGATCCTAAGGAGTCCTAGAACTAAGAAGAGAGTGAAGAATTAGGTTTACTTAGGTTTGATGTTGGTTAGCAATCAAGTTTGTTAATCAATTCTGACTAATGGTTATCCTAGATTTAGACAACTCCTAACTGCCAAGATCACCTTTAAGCCCTCATATATCATTCAAAATTTTTTTTAGATTTTTTTTAAATTATATATATATTTATTATTTTATTATATTATTATTTAAAAAAAAATTAATTCTTTTAAATTATTTTAATTATTTTAATTATTATTTTTAATTTAATTTAATTTAATTATTACTTTTAATATTTTTTTAGTTAGTTTAATTTAATTTAATTTAATTTAATTTTTTATTTTATTTTATTTTTGAAGAGGAAAAAAATAAGAAAGAAATAAAAGTTCTAAAGAAGAGGTCCTAAGGAGTCCTAGAACTAAGAAGAGAGAGAAGAATTAGGTTTAATTAGGTTTGATGTTGGTTAGCAATCAAGTTAGTCAATCAATCCTGACTAATGGTTATCCTAGATCTAGACAGCTCCTAACTGCCAAAGTCACCTTCAAGCCCTCCAAGTATAAGTTTAGCCAATGAACTGATCAGGCAAGTATAAGGTCGGTGGGAGTCTCCTCGATGATTGCCTTAGACACCAATTATGCTTGGTCAGACAAGCTAACGGAATTAATTAGAAACCACCTTCCTTTGGATCCAATCATCTCTGAATCACTTTTTTAGACACCAGTCATCTAGATTTATTTAATTTCTAAAATAATAATAATCAGATCTAAAACATCTTAGATCTGATCTCGATTAAAGAGAAAAATTTTTGAAATATATCTCTTGATCTGATCAGATCTGAACAAACCTGATCCGAGAAATCAGGATTTTCCTTCAACTGGTATCAGAGCCAAGGTTCTAAAAGTATTTAGATCTAATTTTAAATTTATTTTAATTAAAAAATAAATGATTTTCAGATGTCACATGAGATGTGATCAGATCTGAAATCAGAAAAAATTAAAATTAAATGATTTGGATCTAAGATTAGAAAATATGCATGACTAGTTCTAAAATAGAATAGTTCTATAGAATAGTCTTGCATGTTTTTAATTTAATTTGATTAAATCATATTTTAGATCTATTTATTTACTATTTTTTGATATTATAATTATTATAATAACATCTAAAAAATAGTAAATAAAAATTATTTAATTTTAAATATCATATGAGATATGATTGATGCATGTCTAGACTAGTTGTAGAATAGTTCTACATAATTGTCTAGATTAGAATTTATTTTGATTAGATCAATTTAAATCTAATTTTTTAGATTATTATGAGATAATTTAGATCTGAAAATATGCATGATTCGATACATGAGATGTATGCAAAATATGCCATGATTAGATCTAATTTGTATATGAGATATATGATATAGATCTAAAACTGTTTTGTAGTATTGCATGTTCCTGATTAAGGCATTCCTCTTGGCCGTCCGGTCATAAGAATGAAGAAGGGTTTAAAGGCCCTCTCTTCCCATTCGATGGGGTGTTCTTATGATGTGTAGGGGTGCTGCGTGTTCGTCCTTAATCAGAAATCCAAAACTTACTTTCTGCAAAACCCTAGATCCTGAAACCCTAGGATTTATTGTGCATATTTTGTTTATGAACCCTACTTAATTAAAAATTAAGATTATGGAATATTAATTAGGTCTAAAATTGAGAATTTCAGATCTAAGACATATTCATAATACTGGGTTCGGGCTTGGGTAGCTCAATTAGGTCTAAGCGGTTGATCAAACCGAATCAAGAGTTGGTTAGATGGGATCAACAATGCTTAAATTGACCAGCCTAATAGGATTAAGTCTGGGTCAAGATGAGTCACGATCAAGCAAGACCTAATTAGGCTCAGAGGTTAGAGTCTGGATTGTAGGCTAACCCAATTGGTTCTGGCTCAACAATTTGGTGTCTAAGGTAAGTTTGGCACATACGACCGACTGGTTTTTAATTGGAAGCTACTCGACCTGAATGCATTCTTGTACGAGTTAATGGCATATTCCTTCCACCGGTCTCACTTACCTGGCCATATCTGTTGACACAGTTCTGATCTGAGGTGGTCAATAATCCGAGCTAACCCATGCCACTAGGTTAGTCATAATTGTTATGACTATGACAAGTCTAGTTTAATGAGACCTGAATCAATTCTCCCTAAGAAAAGATTAAGTCTGAGGTCTTCCACCATTGTAGATGTGCGGGCCCTTCCCGGGGTTGATTGTTCTCGGACTGGATACAGTGGCTCAGTTGCACCGGAAAAGATGCAACCATGTCTATTAGGCATTGGATGCTATGGGCTGGAGGATGAGTTGGGCTCAATATTTCGGATACGGTGAGAGACTCAATTAGGAACCCAGTCTATGCAAATGGTGGGTCTGACTTAACTAAGGAGTGGATCAATATTTCCGGATACGGTGAGATTCATGAATTAGAGACCAAGTTTGGGTGCACCATGATTAGAGAATCATTGAACAAGAGTTGTTCACTCATTGGCTAACCCATCACCAATAACTGTTAGGTGAGGTGATGAGTCAGTTGGTGAGACCGCACCACCCACTAGAAATCATTAATCATGGAGATTTTTCGCATCTCTACAGAGGGAGTGTAGGGATCCGAGAAAATAGTGGGAGCTAATTTGTTTAAAAATAAAATTCCCTAAATAAATTGGTCAAGTCAAAATTACAGTATCTAACTAGAATCTTTGACTCTCTACAGGAAAAATGTCTGCGTCCAACCCATTGGCACGTATCCTGGACACACATAGACTGACTGGACCCAATTATAAAGATTGGCTCAGGAACTACAAAATAGTTTTGGGTTCTGAGAAGTTAACCCATGTATTGGACCAGGACCCTCCCACCTTACCAGCCCGTCCATCCATTGAACAGAGAGCGTCTCTGGAAAAATGGATAGACGAAGATAATAAGGCCAGATATTACATGTTGGGCTCGATGTCTGATGAGCTCCAGCGCCAACATGAAGATATCGGGACTGCTCGCCAAATGTTGGCTCACCTGCAGGAGATGTTTGGTGAACAGAGTCGCGCAGCCAAATATCAAGTCACGAAATGACTTTTTAAGGCTAAGATGCGTGATGGGCAGTCAGTCCAAGATCACTGTCTGACAATGATCAAGGACATGGAAGAGCTTGAGAAGCTCGGTGTGAAGTTAGACTTGGACCTGCAGAACGATATTATTCTGCAATCCTTGACTGATGCATATGGGCAATTCATCATGAATTACCACATGCATAAACTTCAAAATTCCTTGGCCGAATTAATGAATATGCTGGTTACCGCTGAGCTTTCTATGAAAGGTTCTAAAGGCTCAGTTCTTGCTATGGAATGGACTTCTTCCAAAAGAAAGTCTTATGGAAAGAAAAAGAAGTCTGTGAAAAAGCAAGAAGGTGGAAGGATCAAAGAAGAAGAAGGCAGAGCCGAAGAAGAAAAAGGCCGATGTCAAAGGAAAGTGTTTCCATTGCAACAGCGACGGCCATTGGAAGCGGAACTGCCCTACTTACCTGGCCACCCTGAAGAACAAGAAGGAAGGTCCTTCTGGAGGTATGCTCGTTATTGAGTCTAACCTTACGGATTTCTTCTGCATCCAGTTGGGTGCTTGACTCTGGTTCTAGTGCTCATCTGTGCACTTCCATGCAGGGTCTTGAGGATAGCAGGAGGCTGAGGGATGGAGACATGATCCTACGCATCGGTAATGGAGCAAGAGTTGCTGCAGTAGCCGTGGGAACATACCCTCTTCGATTACCATCTGGTTTAGACTTAGTTTTGAAAGACTGTTATTATGTGCCTGCAGCTAGCAGGAATTTGATTTCTGTTTCATGCTTAGCACAAGAAGGCTATGTGATTCACCTTCTTTAAGGACCATTGTAACATTCTTTATGAAAGAAATAAAATTGCAAATGGTTTCCTTATTAATGGTCTTTATCAGCTACATATTGATGTACCTGTTCTAACTATCGAGCAAAACGTGAATGCCAAACGACCTAGGGATAGTCCAAACGATAGATATCTATGGCACCTGAGATTAGGTCATATAGCAGAAGATAGGATCAACAAATTGGAGAAAAATGGGCTATTGAGTCCATTGACTTTCCGAGTCATATCCAACTTGTGAATCTTGTCTTCAAGGCAAAATGACTAAACTCCCTTTTGTTGGACATGGGGAGAGGGCCACAGATCTCCTTGCCCTAGTACATACTGATGTGTGCGGCCCATTTGATGTGCCGGCTAGAGGCAATTTTGTCTACTTCATTACCTTTACCGATGATCTGTCTAGGTATGGGTATGTGTATCTTATGAGACACAAGTCTGAAGCTTTTGAAAAGTTCAAAGAATTCAGACATGAAGTAGAAAAACAAACTGGAAAACCCATTAAGGTTCTTCGATCAGATCGAGGAGGTGAATACCTTAGCCGGAAATTCCTAGACTATCTAAAGGAAAAATGGCATAGTCTCTCAATGGACTCCACCAGGAACACCTCAACTCAACGGGATTTCAGAATGGAGAAATCGGACCCTATTGGATATGGTTCGATCCATGATGAGCTTCACAGACCTCCCTGATTTTCTTTGGGGACACTCATTGTTAACTTCAATTTATCTACTGAATAGGGTTCCCTCTAAAACCGTTCCTACCACACCGTATGAGATATGGCATGGTAAGAAACCAAGTCTGAGTCATCTCAGAATTTGGGGTTGTCCGGCTCATGTCAAAAGACAACAAGCGGACAAGTTAGAGTTTAGGTCCTTTAGAGCTCGATTCATAGGATATCCTAAAGAGTCATTAGGATACTATTTCTACATTCCAGAAGACCACAATGTGATTGTGAGTCGACATGCCATCTTTCTTGAAAAATAGTTTATTCAAGATAGCGGCATTGGAAAGCAGATTCAAGCTTGATGAGAAAGTCTCACAAGTACAACGAGCTAAGGACCAATTGGAACCAAATCAGGTTGAGCCAATAAGAACACTACCTCCTCCACCTCGTAGATCGGAAAAGAGTTTTCCATCCCCCTGAAAGATACTTAGGTATTATTTCAGAGGAAGTAGAGGAAATGTTCCTCATAGGTAATGGTGCTCATGGTGATGATCCCAAAACCTACAACGAGGCGATATCAGATATCGACTCCGAGAAATGGCTAGAGGCAATGCAGTCAGAAATTGACTCGATGCACTCAAACCAAGTCTGGACCTTGGTAGATCCACCAGAAGGTATAGTACCTATTGGGTGTAAATGGATCTTCAAGAGAAAGATTGGTGCAGATGGGAATGTGGAGACATTCAAGGCTAGACTAGTGGCAAAAGGTTATAGTCAACGCGAAGGCATTGACTATCAGGATACCTTTTCCCCAGTGGCTATGCTAAAATCCATCCGCACATTGCTTGCCGTTGCAGCCTATTTCGATTATGAAATATGGCAAATGGATGTGAAAACGGCATTCTTAAATGGATATCTTGAGGAAGATATCTATATGGAACAGCCGCTAGGTTTCACATCCAGTGATACTGATCACAAGGTTTGCAAGCTGCAAAGGTCCATATATGGACTTAAGCAAGCATCTCGGAGCTGGAACACTCGTTTCAATGATGTGATCAAAAAGTTTGGTTTCATCAAAAATGAAGAGGAACCATGTGTTTTCAAAAAGGTCAGTGGGAGCGCTGTTGTCTTCCTCGTATTGTACGTGGATGACATCCTCCTTATTGGGAATGATATTCCCATGATGACAACAGTCAAATTATGGTTGTCCAAGGAATTCTCCATGAAAGACCTAGGTGAAGCATCCTTTATTCTAGGAATTAAGGTCTATAGGGATAGACCGAATAGGATGCTAGGACTTTCACAGAAGATGTACATAGAGAAAGTACTAAAGAGGTTTAGTATGGAAAACTCTAAGAGGGGATTAATACCCTTCAGACATGGTATTCATCTTTCCAAGAAGATGTGCCCCTAGCACACCTGAGGAAATAGAACGCATGAGCAAGATCCCTTATGCTTCTGCAATAGGGAGCCTCATGTATGCCATGCTATGTACACGACCTGATATAGCCCATGCTGTGAGTGTCACAAGCAGATATCAGTCAAATCCAGGTGAAGAACACTGGACTTCTGTGAAATGTATCCTTAAGTACTTGAGAAGAACTAAGGATATGATGTTGGTCTTTGGTAATGGAGAACTCCAAGTCCAGGGATACACAGACTCGGATTTCATGTCCGATATAGATGATCGAAAGTCGACATCTGGAGTGAGTCTATTTGTGTGCAATGGTGGTGCTGTCAGCTGAAAGAGTTCCAAGCAAATGATGATACCACCTCATCCACGATTACCTCGAGAAGGGTTATGTCGAGGTCAAGAGAGTCAACTCCACAGATAATGTGGCAGACCCACTTACAAAGCCGTTGGGCCAGCAGAAGATCGAAGCCCACCTTGAGAAGATGGGACTTAGACTTGTAGCCAATTGGCTTTAGGACAAGTGGGAGATTGTTAGATATATGTGCCCTAGAAGCCAGAATTGGCTGACACTTGTAATACACTTCTAGGGGCAAAATTATAATTTTGACTAATAATCAATAAAATGGATTATTTTCTATCACATATGTGTATTTAGTGTCTGTGATACATCCTTTGAGTTAATGGTAATGATAATTCATATTTTCAAGAGTTGAAAATTTAAGACATGAATAATCATTATTAACTCATAAAATGCTCCCGACCATAGGATCATCACGAGGATGGTGATTGATCCGGAAGGTTGGTGTACAATCGCTTCTCTTTAGTAGATGAGTCTTGAGTCTACGGTGTGGAGACACCGGAGCGAGAGTACAGGTACTCATTAGAGAACGAGGGCACTGAGCGTGACCACCTCGAGTAGTCATTAGGGAGTCTACCTTCTCGTCAATGACTGACTCGATGCTGCAGTAGTGTGTCTGGTTCTTTGACCTGAGGATGCATCGGCAGTTCACCTTGAGGGTGTTATAGTTTGACTACACCATTACTCGGTCTCCTAGCCATATGGAACCCTGAGGTGTATGTTGGCTATAGCATGTTCATTGTAGGAACTGGATGGCATCAAGATGGAATCTATCTACCTCGGTGGTAGAGGAGCAGCCCTATGATGATCATGAGAATCAAGTCCAGAAGTCCATGGCCATGGCAGAGTGAAATAATAGAAAGAGTTTCTATTTAGATTTTCACATTCGGACTCGAATCGAATGATTACATCATATGACAGAGACTAGGGTTTGACGAGTTTCACCTTAACCCTAATCTGATCGGGGCTCAAGATAGAAGAACTTAATCACACAGGTAGCTGCACCAAGAGGTTCGCATTCAGCTCTGATGGGTTGCCACCATATACTGCTAGGTGTCACTGGTGGATTTTGGGAGCAATTAGAATGATTTAGATGATCGATCATTCTAGCTGTTCGAATCAGAAGAGTTCTGATCCATCGAAAGGAGTTTCGATGATGTCGATGATAGAGATCATGACATATCCCATTACCATACAGAACTGAACCTAACTGGGTCACACAAACAAGGGTTTGAATCTGGTGATCATCAATTGAACTGATCCAGTTCAATTGATCTGAATGAGATTCAATTAGGTTCAAGGAAATCGTGCTAGCACTCGATTGAACCTAACGTTCTTCTTTTACTATCATAAATAAGTTGTCCTGACTGAGCCAAAGGAGTTTGTGCTCAATCAGAGGCCTTCATATGGTCTGACTGGAGGTTGTCCAAGTCAGAAAAGGTTGTCTTATTTTGTAAGACATTACCTGCCATTTTTGGTCACCTGCCATTTCTTGTTCTTTGACTTTGGTCAAAAGTCTACCTTTGACTGGTCAAATGTTGACCATTGACACTTTGACTTTTGACCACATGTCATGCACCTATTGGAGAGCTGGTGGGGGCCTGTCCCCCTGCCAGAACCTGGCAAGGAAGAGGGCGCACGCCACCCTTGGCGTGTGCCCAAGTTGGAGGCGCCTAGGAGTCCCTTGTTGGACAAGGACTCCATCTCCTTTTTGGATTCCAATTAGAGTTCTCCTAAGAACCAACTTTGACTGGTCTTAGGCACCCTCTAAGGAGGAATCCAGGGGACTCTATTCCCACCAATCAGATTTAGATCTGATCTGATTTCATTTCAATCAGATTTAGTTACAAAGGTTGTGATTGGTTGGGAAGAAGAGGAGTTGGATCACAGACTTAGTCTATAAATAAGACCCTGCGCCCAACCTCAGATTGTGATGGAAGTGATTGAAAGAAATCACAATTCCCCATGCCCCAAGGCTGCCTCTCCCCTCTTCCTCCATGCCAAACCACCTTCTCCCTCTTCCTCTCCACGTCCAAAAGGAGTTTTGGATTTTTGGTTGGTGCGATCCAGATCAAAGAAAGGCGATCAAAAGCTAGAAGGCTGCACTGCTGCAAAGGACGACTGCTGATCTTCAAAAGGAGTTTTGAAGATCCTCCAGATCAGATCCAGATCTGATTTTTGGAGACATGTGATAGAGAAGAAGAGGATCTCCAGATCCAGCCCTGAGTGGATACCGGTAGAGGCCAGGCACTTGCATGGCTAGATCCAGAACCTTCCGCTGCATACAGGATCATCAATGGATAATTGGATTACCCATATCAAGGTAAATTAAATTTGATTTAATTTATCTAGATTTATTTAATTTCTAAAATAATAATAATCAGATCTGAAATATCTTAGATCTGATCTAGATTAAAGAAAAAAAATTTTGAAATATATCTCTTGATCTGATCTGATCTGAACGAACCTAGTCCGGGAAATCATGATTTCCCTTCATTCTAGCCATTGGATTTAGGTCAAAAGGCCCAAAAACCATCAAAAATGGAGTTTTATTAGCCTAATTTTAGTCAAAATAGATTCTGGCCATCCGATTATCGCCTGATGAATGAGTTTCAGCAGTTAGATCGCGATCTGGGAGCTTAATCATAGTCAGGAGCTCCCTCTGCCATCGGATCATCTCCTGGATCGAGCGCTGCCATTGGATGGTGTGCTGGAAGCTGATGGAATTCGAATCAAATCCAAAAGTAACCACTATCGTCCGATCTTGACCGCGATCAATCGAATCCATCTGATCGTGCCTTTACTGTTCCCATAGACCGCATGAACTGGCTTCACCGCACACCGCAATGAATCAGCACCTCCTATATCGAGTGAAAAGTCCAAAATATCCTATGAGCCATGATAGATTTTCTATAAACCTTTAAGGGTCTTGGTCCACCACATGTCACTCTATGATTTGTCAGTTTCTGCTGAGCTGGCGGTCCATGCCTAGATTGTGGACCGACTGACGGCTTCTGCGGCTGAGTCATCTAGCATGGCTGACTTGGTGTGCGGACTTTGTCGGCTTGGCTTGGCGCATTTGGACGCACCGGCTGATATGGCACGACGCCTTGAGCTGATTGGGCCATATGTTACTTTTTATTTATTTTAATTTTTTAGAAATTCATATCTTCTTCGATTTAGCTCCGTTTTGCTCGAAACTTATTTCATTGTAATAAAAAAAATAAGCTCTTTCCATTGGTAATAAAATTTTATTTTTTTAATTTTATTATTTTTTATTTAATTTTTTAAATTAATAAAAATATTAATTTCTTAAAAATATGTATCAATTAATTATTAATTTTTAAAAATAAATATAAATTAATGGATAAATTGATGCTTTTATAGGTAAATTTATGGTACTTATCACGTTCTTTGCCCTTAAAATCTACTGGATGCCAAAGCCATTGAAGGCTGGGATCAGGCTCTTCACTCTTTCAAGATACTTCATCATAGTTTCCACTCAAGCTTCGTAGCTACCACCAACCTATTCCACCATCAGCTGCAAATCACTATAAACTTGAATTCCATTGACTTCTAGTTCCTTGGCAATCTTGAGCCCCGCTATCAGAGCTTCATATTCTGCCCTATTATTTGTTGCAGAAAACTCAAAGCGCAATGCATATTCGATAATGACCCCCTCAGGGTTGATCAAGATCAGCCCAGCACCTACGCCCGAGGCATTGGAGGAGCCATCCACATATGGGATCCAGAATTCTTTGAAAAGATTTGCTCTCTCTTCGGTGGAGCTCAGCTGCAACCACGGAATGTTGGCATCATTCCATTCGAGTTCAGCATCATTCGAGATAGTATACTCTACTATAAAGTCAGCCAATATCTGAGCTTTGATTGACAGCCGAGGCTGATAGTTTATGTCGAATTTCATCAATTCAATAGCCCACTTTGCAATTCTTTCAGAAGCATCTATTCGATGAAGAACTACTTTGATGGGCTGAATGGTGAGGAGCGTTATGGTGTGCCCCTGAAAATAGGGCCGAAGTCTCCTGGCTACAATCAAAAGAGTATAAGTTAATTTTTTTAATTTAGTATACCTGATCTCGACATCCCTCAGGACTCAACTTACGTAGTAAACTAGCCACTGTACTTTCACCTCTTCCTTGATCAGGACCATCGCTAGGGCAGCAGGAGAGACCACAAGGTAGAGGAATAGCTCTTCCCCAAGCTCAAGCTTGGCCAATACGGGTGGTGAGTTGAGGTAGCCCTTGAGCTTCACAAATGCCTATTGTCATTCTACCGTCCAGCAGAAGTTTTTCGGTTGCTTGAGGACCTGGAAGAATGGTATACACCGCTCGACCGACTTCGAAACAAAGCAATTTAAGGATGCCACTTTTTCGATCAGGTGTTGGACTTCATTTATTGATTTTGGGGTGGTCATCTCGTAGATTGCTCAGATCTTCTTTAGATTAGCTTCAATCCTCCATCTCGAGACCATGAACCTCAAGAATTTCTCCGAGGTCACTTCGAAGGTGCATTTAGTTGGATTCAGCTTCATCTTATATCTTCAAAGGGCGTTGAAGGTTTCTTCAAGATCAGCAATGTGATTGGATGAGGTCCAACTCTTGACAAGCATATTGTCCACGTAGACTTTCATGTTGTGGCCGATCTGCTTCTTAAAGATCTTATTGATCAAGCGTTGATGGTTGTGCCTACATTTTTAAGCCCAAAGGACATGACCCTGTAATAATAAAGACCATAGTCAGTAATAAAAGTAATTTTCTCCTAATCCTCTAGTACCATCCGAATTTGACTATAGCCAGAGAAGGCATCCATGAAGGTGAGGAGCTCATGGCCCGAGGTTGCATCCACCAACTAATCAATTTTAGATAGGGGGTAGCTGTCCTTTGGGCAGGCTTTGTTCAGCTTCTTGAAGTCGATACATATTCTCCACTTGCCATTGGCTTTTCTGACTAGGACCATAATTAAGACCCAACATGGGTAGTGGACTTCTTGGATAAACCAACTTTGAGTAGCTTATTCACTTTCTCCACTATTGCTTTCTGCCTTTTTGGTGCATGACCCCGAATTTTCTCTTTCACTGGTCCATACTTAGAATCGATGGCTAACCGATGTTCCATGACTTCGACATTAATTCCTAGCATGTCTGCTGGGACCTAGACAAAGACGTCAGCATTCCTCTGTAAGAAGGCAATGAACTGCTCTCAAACTTCATCTCCCAAGTTAGAGCCGATCTGCACTATATGCTTCATGCTTCTGTCATTTAGAGGGATGGTCACAAGATCTTCCATGGGCTCGCCCCGCTCCTCAGTAAGATCATCGTGGACATCCAGCCCATCAATCAGGCAAGGGTCGGGTTGGCTTCCTTTAGGCGATGGAGTAGCAGTACCTGGCCAAAGCTTGATCTCCCCTGATCTTTTAATTTCATAGTTTGTCAGAAACTTCACTTTCAAGTAGTAGGTCGACACGACAGCCCAGAGTGCATTTAGACCAAGTCGGCCAAGAATTGCATTATAGGCTGATGGAGCCTTCACTATCAGAAAGTTGACTTGTGCTTTGGCTTGCTTTGGATATTGCCCTGTAGCCATAGTTAGTGTTATTATTCCTTCAACTGGCACAGCATCACCAGTGAAGCCCACCAATGGAAAGTTCATAGATCCTAAGTGGTTATTGGATATAGATATTTTAGTAAAAGCATCATAAAACAAGATATTAGTAGAGCTTTCATTATCTACTAAAATATGGCATCCATCATAATTAGCAATATTTAAATAGATTACAACTGCATAGTTGCTGAATCTGGATCTGATTTGAAAAGCCTTCAAAATGACTTCTGAGGGCAGCCTGTTCGTCTCACGAACACCATCGCGTAGAAGCTGAATCTTGTATCAAAAATCTTGAACCTTTAACTTAGATTTATGCCTAACTTTTTAGTTATGTAGAAGAGAGGGAGAGAGAGGATAGAGGGGGTGTGGATATTAGATGGAAGGCTCCTTTGGGTGTGGAAAAAATAAATTACGTTGAGGCAATTTTGTGAGAAGAATTCTTATACAAGACATAGCGCCATAAAGAGTACCTTTTTGACCAAAAAACTTATTAATTTGACCATTGGGACTCTTAGACCTAATCTCCACGAAAAACACTAGATTTTATTTAGTTTTGATGCGAAAAATCCATCTAGAA
The DNA here is from genome assembly GCA_006176705.1 of Cocos nucifera. Lineage (NCBI taxonomy): Eukaryota > Viridiplantae > Streptophyta > Magnoliopsida > Arecales > Arecaceae > Cocos > Cocos nucifera. The sequence continues at coordinate 60,875 of QRFJ01004277.1, read as the reverse complement.
GGTGGCGGCATGAAAGGATAAGGAAGAGTCCATGTGCATCTTGGACTCTTCCCTTAAGAGTTTGATCCAAATCAAACACTATCAAAACCTAGTCTAGGCACCTCCAAAAATCACAAAATTTTTTGCACCCAAAGTATAACTCATGTGCTATCATGTAACCAAAAATTAGAGTAAAATAATTTCTATAGAATTTTTTAAAATTCTTTGATCACATGACCCTCAATTCTCTCAATTGGGTCAACTATTGACCCAAGTCCAATTGCACTAGGAATAAATTTAATTTTCATAATTAATCTGACCTGGACTTGTTCCAATCAGATGAAAATAAATTTATTCAAGATACAAGAATGTGTCAAATTATATTTGACTCGATTGTGATGAATCATAAAGATTATAGAAGGAGAAAGTCAGGCTCAATCTTGTGCTAGCATGATTACCTTGAACCTGATTGGATCTAATCCAAATCAATCAAACTAGGTTAGCTTAATTAATGACACCTAGATCCAAACGCTTATTTATGTGACCTAGTTGGGTTCAATTTCATATGGTAATGAGATATATCATGATCTCCATCATCGACATCATCGAAACACCTTTCGATGGATCAGAACTTTTTTGATTCATATAATTAGAATGATCGATCACCAAAATCATTCTAATTGCTCCCAAAATCCACCAGTGACACCTAGCAGTATATGGTGGCAATCCATCAAAACTGAAAGTGAACCTCTCGGTGCAACTATCTGTGTGATTGGATTCTTTTATATGAGCCCCAACAGGATTAGGGTTAAGGTGAACTCGTCAAACCCAATATCTATCATTTGAATTAATCGTTCGATTCGAGTCCTATGTGAAATTCTTATAGAAACTCTTTCTATCATCTTTATTCTGCCATGGCCATGGGCTTATGGACTAGATTCTCATGATTATCATAGGGCTACTCCTCATCTACCAAGGTAGATAGGTCCCTCATTGGTGCAATCTAATTCCTATAATCAACGTACTATAGCCAACATACACCTCAGGATTTCGAATGGCTAGGAGACCAAGTTATGGTGACACCCTCAAGGTGAATTGCCAATGCACCTTAGGTCAAAGAATCAGATACACTACTATAACATCGAGCCAATCATCGACGAGAAGATAGACTTCCTTATGAATGCTTAAGGTGGTCATGCTTAGTGGCCTCGTTCTCTAATGAGTACTTGTACTCTCACTCTAATGTCTCCACACCATAGACTCAAGATACATCTACTCAAAGAAAGTGATCGTACACCAACCTTCCAGATCAATTACCATCCTCATGATAATCCTACGGTCGGAAGGAGTTTATGAGTTAATTATGAAAATTTATGTCTTAAATTTTTAACTCTTTGAAAATATGAATTGTCATTACCATTAACTCAAAGGATGTATCACATACACTTTAAATATACACTATGATAGAAAATAATTCTTTTATTAATTTATAGTCAAAATTATAAAATTATCCTTAGAAGTGTATTACAAGTGTTAGCCAATTTGGCTTCTAGGGCATACATCTAACAAACTCCCACTTGACCTAAAGCCAATTGGCTGCAAATCTAAGTCCTATCTTCTCAAGATGGGCTTCGATCTTCTACTAGCCTAAAGGCTTCATTTGTGGATCTGCCACATTATCCATAGAGTCGACTCTCTTGATCTCGACGTAATCCTTCTCGATGTCATCATGGATGAGGTGGAATTGTCGCTCGATGTGCTTAGATTTTTGGTGACACCTTGGCTCCTTAGCTAGGACTATGGTGCCATTATTATCACAGTACAGAGGGACGGCATCTGATTTTATCACTCCGAGTTCTACAACGAATTTCTTATACTAGAATGCCTTCTTTGCAACTTTCGATGTAGCGATGTACTCTACTTTCATGATGAAATCTACTATCGCAGTTTGCTTGAAACTCTTCCAGTTAACAGCATCACCAGTACACACAAACAACTACCAGATGTTGACTTTCGATCATCTATATCAAACATAAAATCTGAGTCTGTATAATCCTGGACCAGGAGTTCTCTATTACCAAAAACTAAGAACATATCCTTAGTCCTTCTCAAGTACTTAAAGATATATTTCACAGAAGTCTAGTGCTCTTCACCTAAATTTGACTGATATCTACTTGTGACACTCACAGCATGGGCGATATCAGGTCGTCTACATAGCATGGCATACATGAGGCTCCCTATTGCCAAAGCATAAGGGATCTTGCTCATGCGTTCAATCTCCTCAGGTGTGTTGGGACACATCTTCTTGGAGAGATGAATGCCATGTCTGAAGGGCATCAATTTTCTCTTAGAGTTTTTCATGCTAAACCTCTTTAGTACCTCCTTTATGTACATCTTCTGTGAGAGACCCAGTATCCTATTCGGCCTATCCCTATAGACCTTAATTCCTAGAATAAAGGATGCCCCTTTTAGGTCTTTCATAGAGAACTCTTTTGATAACCATATTTTAACTGTGGTCAACATGGAAATATCATTCCCAATAAGGAAGATGTCATCCACGTACAGTACGAGGAAGATAACAGTGCTCCTACTGATCTTTTTGAATACACACGATTTCTCCTCGTTCTTGATAAATCCAAATGATTTGATCACATCTTTGAAATGAGCATTCCATCTCCGAGATGCTTGCTTAAGTTCATAGATGGATCTTTGCAGCTTGTAGATCTTGTGATCAACATCACTGGATGTGAAATCTAAAGATTGTTCCATATAGATATCTTGCTCAAGATATCCATTTAAGAAGGCTATTTTCACATCCATCTGCCATATTTTATAATTGAAATAGGCTACAATATCAAGTAATGTGCGAATGGATTTTAGCATGGCTATTAGTGAGAAGGTATCCTGATAGTCAATGTCTTCGCGCTGACTATATCCTTTCGCCACTAACCTAGCCTTGAATGTCTCCATATTTTCATCTGCACCTATCTTTCTCTTGTAGATCCATTTACATCCAATAGGTATTATACCTTCTGATGGATCTACCAAGGTCCAGACTTGGTTTGAGCGCATTGAGTTAATCTCTAACTTCATTGCCTCTAACCATTTCTCAGAGCCAATATCTAATATTGCCTCATCATAGATTTTGGGATCATCACCATGAATCCCATTTTTTGTGAGGAACATTTTCTCTACGTCCTCTAAAATAGTACCTAAGTATCTTTCAGGAGGATAGAAAATCCTTTCTAATCTATGAGTTGGAGGAGGTAGTGATTGGACTGGCTCAATCTGATTGGGTTTCATAGGATCCTTAGCTCGTTGCTCTTGGGAGACTTTCTCCTCGAGCCTAATCTACCTTTCGATACCACCATCTTGAATAAACTATTTTTCAAGAAAGATGGCATGTCAACTCATAATCACATTGTGGTCTTTCAGAATAAAGAAATAATATCCTAATGACTCTTTAGAATATCCTATGAACCGAGCTCTAAAGGACCTATACTCTAACTTATCAGTCTATTATCTCTTGACATAAGCCGGACAATCCCATATTTTGAGGTGACTCAGACTTGGTTTTTTATCATGCCATATCTCATATGGTGTGGTAGGAATGGTTTTAGAGAAAACCTTATTTAGTAAATATATAGCGATCAACAGACTATGTCCCCAAAGAAACTCAGAGAGGTCCATGAAGCTCATCATAGATCAGACCAAATCTAATCAGGTCTGATTTCTCTATTCTAAAACCCCGTTGAGTTAAGATGTTCTAGGTGGAGTCCATTAAGAGACTATGCCATTTTCCTTAAGATAGTCTAGGAATTTTTGACTAAGGTATTCACCTTCTTGATCTGATCGAAGAACCTTAATAGGTTTTTCAGTTTATTTTTCTACTTGATGTCTGAATTCTTTAAACTTTTCAAAAGATTCAGATTTATGTCACATTAAATATACATATCCATACCAAGATAAATCATCAATAAAGGTGATGAAGTTGACATAGTTGCCTCTAGCCGGCATATCAAATGGGCTGCACAAATCAGTATGTATTAGGGCAAGTAGGTCTATGGCCCTTTCCCCATGTCCAACAAAAGAAAGCTTGGTCATTTTGCCATGAAGGCATGATTCACAAATCGGATATGACTTGAAAGTCAACAAACTCAATAGCCCGAATTTCTCTAATTTGTTAACCTTATCTTCCGCTATATGACCTAGCCTAAGGTGCCACAGATATCTATCATTTAGACTATCCCTAGGTCATTTTGATCCTATAGCATTCACATTTTGTACGATATTGAAAATAGAAACATCAATATGTAACTGATAGTGACCATTTATAAGATAATCACTTGCAATTTTATTTCTTTTATAAAGAATATTATAATGGTCCTTAAGAAAACTAATTACACAGCCCCTTCTGTACTAAACATGAAACAGAAATCAAATTACCGCTGCTACAGGCACATAAAAATAGTCTCTAAGAACTAAATCTAAATCTAACGGTAATCACAGAGAATAGGTTTCCACGACTACTACAGCAACTCTTGCTTCATTCTCGATGCGTAGGATCATCTCACCATCCCTCAGCCTCCTGCTATCCTAAAGATCCTACATAGAAGTACATAAGTGAGCACTAGAACCAGAGTCAAGCACCCAAGTGGATGTAGAAGAAATCGTAAAGTTAGATTCTATAATGAGCATACCTCCAGAAGGACTTGCCTCCTTCTTGTTCTTTAGGCTGGCTAGGTACAAGGGGTAGTTCCACTTTCAATGATCATTTGTATTGTAATGAAAATATTTTTCTTTATTAGTGACCTTCTACTTCAGCTCTGTCTTCTTCTTCTTCCCACCATCCACCTTCTGCTTCTTCACGGACTTCTTCTTCTTTCCAGAAGACTTTTCCTTAGAAGAAGTCCATTCCACAGCAAGCACTGAGCCTTTAGAATCTTTCATAGAAAGCTCAGCAGTAACTAGCATATTCATATGTTCTGTCAGACTATTCTATAGTTTATGCATATGGTAGTTCATGATGAACTGCCCATATGCATTAGTCAAGGATTGCAGAATTATATCAATCTATAAATTCTTATCCAACTTGACACCAAGCTTCTTTAGCTCTTCTAAGTCCTTGATCATCATCAGACAATGATCTTGGACCGATTGCCCATTACACATTTGAGCCTTAAAAAGTCTTCTAGTAACTTGATATTTGGATATGCGACTTTGTTCATCAAACAACTCTTGCAGGTGAGCCAATATTTGACAGCTAGTCTTAATATCTTCATGTTGGCGCTAGAGCTCATCAAACATCAAGCCCAACATGTAATACCTAGCTTTGTTATCATCATCCATCCACTTCTCTAGAGATGCTCTCTGATCTACGGATGGATGGGCTGGTAAAATGAGAGGATCCTATTCTAATATATGAGTCAACTTCTCGAAATCCAAAATAATTTTGAAGTTTTGGAGCCAATCCTTGAAGTCGGGTCTGATCAGCCTATGGGTGTCTAGGATACGGGCTAGTGGGTTGGATGCGGATATTTTTCTATAAAGAGTCAAAGTTTCTAGTTAGATTTTATAATTAGAATTAATTAATTTATTTAAAAATTTTATTTTTAAATAAATTAGGCTTTTACTATTTTCTCAAATTCCTACACTCTCTGGACAGAGATGCAAAATCTTCGCGATCAATTGATCTCTAGTGGATGGTACGGTCCCACCGACTAGCTCACCACCTCACCTAATAATTATTGGTGATGGGTCAATCGATGAGTGGACAACTTTTATCTAATGATTCTTTAATTATGGTGCATCTAATTTTGATATCTAATTCATGAATCTCATCATGTCCGGAATATTGATCCACTCCTTAGTTAAGTCAGACCCACCATTTGCACGAATTAGATTTTTGATTGAGTCCCTCACCATATCCAAAATATTGAGTCCAACCCATCCTCCAACCCATAGCATCCAATGCCTAATAGATATGGTTGCATCTTTTTGGTGCAACTGAGTTACTATAACCAGCCGAGAACAATCAACCTCGGAAAGGTCCCGCACATCTACAATGATGGAAGACCAATTGACTTAATTTTTTCTTAGGAAGATTCAATTTAGGTCTCTTAGACTTGACTCAGTCATAATGATTTTGACAAGCCTAGTGGCATGGGTTAGCTCAAATTGTTTGCCACCTCAAATCAGAACTGGGTTGACATTAATGGCTATGTAAGTGAGACCGATGGAAGTGATATGCCATTAACTCGACAAGAATGCATTCAGGTCGAATAGCTTCCAATTAAAAATCAATCGATCGTATCTGCCAAACTTATCTTAGACACCAAATTATCAAACTAGAACTAATCGGATTAGCCTACAATCCAGTCTCGAACCATGGAGCCAAATTAGATCTTAATTGGATCGATCACATATGGCTGTGAGTCAATATTGACCCAGACTTACAAGTATTGGGCTGCTCAATTGTAAGCACTCTTAATCCCACCTAGCCAACTCTTGATTCAGTTTAATCAACCACTAGACCTAATTAAGCTACCCAAGCTCGAACCCAATTTTATGAAAATATCTTAGATTTAAAAATTCTTAATTTTAGACATAATTAGTTTCATAATCTTAATTCTTAATTAAGTTTGGGTACATAAATAAAAAAAAATATGTATCAAAATCCTAGGATTTCAAGATCTAAGATTTTGAAAAAAAATAAGTTCTGATTTCTGATTAAGGATGAATGCACAGCACCCCTACACATGATAAAAATACCCCATTGAATGAGAGGAGAGGGTCTTTAAATCTTACTTTATTCTTATGATCAGACGGCCAAGGGGAATGCCTTAATCAGAAATATAATTGAAACTACAAAACTAGTTAGATCTAGATAATATATCACATATATAATTAATGATCTAACTAATACATGCTTTGCATACATCTCATGTATTATTACTAAATTAAACATGCATATTTTTTAGATATAAAATATCATATATAATATCTAAAAAATAAATTTAAATTTGATCATATCAAAATAAAAGTATTCTACATAATTTGTAGAACTATTCTACAACTAGTCTAAACATGCATTTTTCATATCACATATGAATAAATCAAAAATTAAAAACTTTATTTTTTATTTTTTAAATTTGATTATAATAATTATAATATTAAAAAAATAAAATTAAATAGATCTAAAATTATATTTAATCAAATTAACAACATGATTATACTAGACTACACATAGAATTATTCTATTCCCAGTCTAGTCATGCATCTCATACATATTAGATCTAAATAATTTAATTTTAATTTTTTAATTTTAGATCTAATTACATCTGGTGTAATATCTAAAATTTTTTAATATTAAATCAAAAATAAAAATAAAATTAAATCTAAAATAGATCTGAAGAACTACAACTTGGCTATGATACCAGTTGAAGGAAAAACCTATTTTTCCGACACAGGATTGTTCAGATCTGATTGGATTAGAAGAAATATTTTTAAAAAAATTTTTAAAATCTTAATTAGATCTAAGACTTCTTAGATTTTATCATAGTGATCTAATATTAAAAGTTAAAAATAAATTAAATCAAATTTAATTTTAAGTACCTGATTTGGTAATCTAATTATCCTGCAATGATCCTATTGATTCCTGAGGTTCTGGAAGGAGCCACGCATGCACCTGGCCTCTACCAGTATCCACTTAGACAAGATCTAAATTTCTTCTCCTCATGAATCTCTCCTCCAAATATTAGATCTGGATTTGATTTGAAAAGCCTTCAAAATGGCTTCTGAGGGCAGCCTGTTCATCTCACAAACACTGACGCGTAGATGTTGAATCTTGTACCAAAAACCTTAGACCTTAAACTTAGATTTGTGCCTAACTTTTTAGGCATGTAGAAGAGAGGGAATAAGATGATAGAGGGGGGCATGGATATTAGACAAAAGGCTCCTTTGGGTGTGGAAAAAATAAATTACATTGAGGCAATTTTATGAGAAGAGCTCTTATACAAGACATAGTACCATAAAGAGTCCCTTTTTGATCAAAAAACTTATTAATTCAACCATTGGGACCCTTGGATGTGATCTCCACAAAACACTCTAGATCTCATCTAGTTTTGATGCCAAAAATCCATCTGCAAGGTGGCAGCATGAAAGGATAAGGAAGAGTCCATGTGCGTCTAGGACTCTTCCCTCAAGAGTTTGATCCAAATCAAACTCTATCAAAACCTAGTCTAGGCACCTCCAAAAATTACAAAATTTTGCACACTCAAAGTATAACTCATGCCCAATCATATACCTAAGAATTAGAGCAAAATAATTTCTAGTAATTTTTTTAAAATTATCTAATCATGTGATTTTCAATTCTCTCAATTGGGTCAACTATTGACCCAAGTCCAATTGCACTAGGAATAAATTTAATTTTTATAACTAATCTGATCTAGACTCATTCCAGTTAGATGAAAATAAATCCATTCAAGATACAAGAATGAGTTAAATCAAATTTGACTCAGTTGTGATGAATCAGAAAGATTATAGAAGGAGAAAGTCAGGCTCAATCATGTGCTAGCATGATTAACTTGAACCTAATTGGATCTAATCCAAATCAATCAAACTAAGTTAGCTCAATTTATAACATCCAGATCCAAAACTTTATTTATGTTACTCAGTTAGGTTCAGTTTCATATGGTAATGAGACATATCGTGATCTCCATCATCGATATCATCAAGACACCTTTAGATGGATCAAAACTTTTTTGATTCATACAACTATAATGATCGATCATCAAAATCATTCTAATTACTCCAAAAATCCACTAGTAACACTTAGCAGTGTATGGTGGCAACCCATCAGAACTAAAAGTGAACCTCTCAGTGCAGCTACCTTTGTGATTGGGTTCTTCTATCTTGAGCCTCGATAGGATTAGGGTTAAGGTGAACTCGTCAAATTCAATATTCGTCATATAAATTAATCATTCGATTCGAGTTCTATGTGAAACCCTTATAGAAACTCTTTCTATCATCTTCACTCTACTATGGTCATGGGCTTATGGACTTGATTCTCATGATCATCATAGGGCTACTCCTCATCTACCGAGGTAGATAGATCCCTTATTGATGCAATCCAATTTATACAATGAACGTACTATAGCCAACATACACCTTAGAATTTTGAATAGCTAGGAGACCAAGTTATGGTGTAGTCAAACTATAACACCCTTAAGGTAAATTATTGATGCACCTCAGATCAAAGAACCAGATACACTACTGCAACATTGAGCTAATCATCGATGAGAAGGTAGACTTTCTTATGAATGCTTGAGGTGGTCATACTTAGTGCTCTCGTTCTCTAACGAGTATCTATATTCTCGCTCCAATGTCTTCATACCATAGACTCAAGACTCATCTACTCAAAAAAAGTGATTGTAAACCAACCTTCCAGATCAATCACCATCTTCATGATAATCCTACGGTCGGAAGCAGTTTATGAGTTAATTATGAAAATTTATGTCATAAATTTTTAACTCTTTGAAAATATGAATTATCATTACCATTAACTTAAAGGATGTATCACGTATACTTTAAATACATAATATGATAGAAATAATTTTTTTATTAATTTATAGTTAAAATTATAAAATTATCCTTAGAAGTGTATTACAAGTGTTAGCCAATCTAGCTTCTAGGGCACACATCTAACACTAAAGGCTTAGTACTTACTATGGAGCATACTTCTTCTAAGAGAAAGTCTTTTGCAAAGAAGAAGAAGATCGTGAAAAAGCAGAAGTTGGAAGGTGGAAAGAAAAAGAAGGCAGAGCCGAAGAAGAAGGTCGATAAGAAAAAATATTTTCATTACAGCACTGACGAAAATTGAAAGTGGAACTACCCTTTGTACCTGACCAGCTTGAATAATAAGATGGAGGCAGGTCCTTCTAGAGGTATGCTCATTATAAAATCTAACCTTATGATTTCTTCTGCTTGACTCTAGTTCTAGTGCTCACTTGTGCACTTCTATGCAGGATCTTGAGGATAGCAGGAGGCTGAGGGATGGCGAGATGATCCTATGCATCAAAAATGGAGCAAGAGTTGCTGCTGTAGCCATAGAAACCTATCCTCAGCGATTACCATCAGGATTAGATTAAGTTCTTAGAAACTATTTCTATATGCCTGCAGCAAGCAAAAATTTGATTTCTATTTCATGTTTAGCATAAGAAGGCTATGTAATTAGTTTTCTTAAGGGTCATTATAATATTCTTTATGAAAGAAATAAATTACAAGTGGTTTTCTTATAAATAGTCCCTATTAGTTACATATTGATGTTTTAATTTTTAATATCGAGCAGAATGTGAATGCCATAAGATCAAAATGATCAAGGGATAGCCTAAATGATAGGTATCTTTGGCACCTTAAGCTAGATCATATAGCTGAAGACAGAGCTAACAAATTAGAGAAATTTGGGCTATTGAGTCCATTGACTTTCGAGTCATATCTAATTTAGGAATCATATCTTTATGGCAAAATGATCAAGCTTTCTTTTATAGGACATGGGAAAAGGGCCACAAATTTGCTTGCCCTAGTACATACTGATGTATGCAGCCCATTTGATGTGCCGGTCAGGGGCAATTATGTCTATTTTATCATTTTTATCGATGATTTATCTCGGTATGGCTATGTATATTTGATGCGACATAAGTCTGAAGCTTTTAAAAAATTGAAGGAATTCAGACTCGAAGTAAAAAAGCAAACAAAAAAATTCATTAAGATTCTTTGATTAGATTGAGGAGGCGAATACCTTAGCCATGAATTCTTAGACTATCTTATGGACAATGGCATAGTATCTTAATGGACTCCATCTGGAATGCCTTAACTTAATAAAATTTTAGAATAAAAAAATCGAACCTTGTTAGATATCATCCGATCTATGATGAGTTTCACATACCTTCCTGAGTTTTTTTAGGAACATAGTCTGATGATTGCTATATATTTACTGAATAGGGTTCCCTCTAAGATCATTCCTATAACACCATATGAGATATAGCATGGTAAGAAACCAAGTCCGAGTCATCTCAAAATTTAGGATTGTCCAGCCCATGTCAAGAGATAATAGGTAGACAAATTAGAGTCTAGGTCCTTTAGAGCTTGGTTTATTGGATATCCTAAAGAGTCATTAGGTTATTATTTCTATCTTCCAAAAGATCACAATATAATTATGAGTTGACATGCCATCTTTTTTAAAAAATAGTTTATTCAAGATGGTGGCATCGAAAGAAAGAATAGACTCGAGGAGGAAGTCTTCGATGAGAAACGAGCTAAGGAACCTATGGAACCCAATCAGATTGAGCCAATCCAGATACTACCTCCTCCACCTCGTAGATCAAATTGAATTTTTTGTCCTCTTAAAAGGTACTTAGGTACTAAATCAAAAGATATAGAGAAAATATTCTTCACAAAAAATGGGGATCATGATAATGATCCCAAAATACATGACAAGGCAATATCAGATATCGACTTCGAAAAATAGTTAGAGGCAATGAGGTCAGAGATTGACTGAATGCGTTCGAACCAAGTCTGGATCTTAGTAGATCCACTAGAAGGTATAGTACCAATTGGATGTAAATGGATCTTCAAGAGAAAGATAGGTATTGATGGAAATGTAGACATTCAAAGCAAGGCTCATAGCGAAAGGGTATAGTCAATGCGAAGGCATTGACTATCAGGATACTTTTTTGCCAATAGCCATGCTCAAGTTCATATCCACATTGCTTGTTATTGCAGCCTATTTTGATTATGAAATATGATAGATGGATGTAAAAACAGCATTCCTAAATGGATATCTTAAAAAAGATATTTTAATGGAATAGCCACTAGATTTCACATCCAGTGATATTGATTATAAGGTATGCAAGCTGCAAAGATCTATATATAGATTTAAGCAAGCATCTCAGAGCTGGAATGCTCGTTTTAATGATATAATCAAATCATTTGGATTTATCAAGAATGAAGAGGAGTCCTATATTTTCAAAAAGATTAGTGGAAGCGTTGTTATCTTTCTCGTATTGTATGTGGAAGACATCCTTCTAATTAGGAATGATATTTCTATGTTGACTATAGTCAAAATGTGGTTGTCTCAGGAGTTCTCTATGAAAGATCTATGAGAGGCATCCTTTATTCTAGAAATTATGGTTTATAGGGATAGACTAAATAGGATGCTAGGTCTCTCACAGAAAATGTACATAGAGGAGGTGCTGAAGAGGTTTAGCATGAAAAACTCTAAGAGAGGTTTAGTACCTTTCAGACATGGCATCCATCATTCCAAGAATATCTGCCCTAGCACACTTGAGGAGATTGAACGCATGAGTAAGATCCCTTATGCTTCAGCAATAGGGAGTCTTATGTATGCCATGCTATGTACACGACCTGATATTGCTCATGTTGTGAGTGTCATGAGTAGGTATCAGTCAAATCCAGATGAAGAACACTAAACTTTTATGAAATATATCCTTAAGTACTTGAGAAGGACTAAGGATATGTTTCAAATCTTTGGTAATAGAGAATTCCAAGTCCCGGGGTATACAGAATCGAATTTTAAGTCTGACATAGATGATCGAAAGTCGACTTTTGAAAGTTTATTTATTTGTAATGGTGGAGCTATCAGTTGGAAGAGTTCCAAGCAGACAGTGATAGCAGACTCCACCATGAAAGCAGAGTGCATCGCTGCATCAAAGGCTACAAAGAAGATGTTTTGGTACAAGAAGTTCACCGCAGAGCTCAGAGTGATGCCACCAGATGTTGTCCCTATGTACTACAATAATAATGATGCCATAGTCCTAGCTAAGGAGTTGAGGTCTCACCAAAAATCCAAGCACAACGAGCAGTGATACCACCTCATCCGTAATTACCTTAAGAAGGGATACGTCGAGGTCAAGAGAGTCAACACTACAGACAATGCGGCTAACCCATTGACAAAGCCATTGAGCTAGTAGAAGATCAAAGCCCACCTTAAGAAGATGAGACTTAGATTTCTAGCCAATTGACTTCAGATCAAATGGAACTTTGTTAGATATGTGTCCTAGAAGTCAGATTGGCTAAACACTTGTAATAAACTTCTAAGGATAATTTTATAATTTTGACTAAAATTAATAAAAGAATTATTTTCTATCATAGTGTATATTTAAAGTATCTATGACACATCCTTTGAGTTAATAGTAATGATAATTCATATTTTTAAGAGTTGAAAATTTAAGACATGAATTTTCATAATTAACTCATAAACTGCTTCCGACCGTAGGATCAGCATGAGGATGGTGATCGATTCAGAAGAAAGTCTATCTTCTCATTGATGATGTGTCATGAGTCTTGAGTCTATGGTGTGGAGACATTGAAGTGAGAGTACAATTACTCATTAGAGAATGAGGGCACTGAGCATGATCACCTCGAGCAGTCATAAGCAAGTCTACCTTCTCGTTGATGACTGACTCAATGCTATAGTGGTGTATCTAGTTCTTTGACCTGAGGTGCATCTATAGTTCACCTTGAGAGTGTTATAGTTTGACTATACTATAACTCAGTCTCCAAGCCTTTCAGAATCTTGAGGTGTATGTTGGCTATAGCATATTCATTGTAGGAATTGGATTGCACCAATAGGGGATCTATCTACCTCGGTAGATGAGAAGTAGCCCTATGGTAATCATGAGATTGAGCCCTTAAGTCTATGGCCATGGCAGAGTTAAGATGATAGAAAGAGTTTTTATTAGGTTTTCATATTGGACTTGAATCGAATGATTAATTCATATGATGGATATTGGGTTTGACGAGTTCACCTTAACCCTAATCCTATCAGGGCTCAAGATAGAAGAATCCAATCACACAGGTAGCTACACCAAGAGGATCACTTTTGATTCTGATGGGTTACCACCATATACTGCTACGTGTCACTAGTAGATTTTGGAAGCAATTAGAATGATTTAGATGATTGATCATTCTAATTATATGGATTATAAAAGTTCTGGTCCATTAAAAGGTATTTCCATGATATTGATGATAGAGATCGCGACATATCTCATTATCATATAGAACTGACACTAGCTAGATTACACAAATAAGAGTTTAGGTCTGGATGTCATCAATTGGACTAATCTAGTTCAATTAATTTGGATTAGATCCAATTAGATTCAAGAAAATCATGCTAGCACATAATTGAGCCTAACATTCTCTTTTTGTAATCATTTTGGTTCATCTCGGCTGAGCCAAATTTGTTTGGACTCACTCAGAAACCTCATCTTAGTCTGACTAGAGCTTGTCCAAATTAGAAAAAAGTTGTCTTAACTCATTAGATGGATTTAAGACAACACCTGCCAATTTCTATCACTTGCTAATTTCTATTTTTCGACATAGATCAATAGTTGACCCTGGACACTTGGACATAAGGCCATGTGTCATGCGCTTATAGGAGAGCACCTGGGGCTCTTGTCCTCCTGCTAAAAGAGGTAAGAGATAAGGTGCATGCTTGTCCCCCTGCTAAAAGAGGTAAGAGAGAGGGTGCATGCCATCCTAGGCATGCACCCCATATGGATAAGGGATGGAGTCCCCTACAGATGGGACTCTAGGGTTTCTTGATGGGTTTGAATACCTAGGCACCAAAGAGTATTGTTTTATCCAATCTTGGCACCATCTATGTAGATTTTTGAGGGACTCTCATTTGATTGGATCAGATGACATCATCCCACCAATTAGATTTAGATCTGATTGAATGACGGCCTTTGATTGGTCGGGATGATGTGGCACTACATGGCACAGTAGGGTCTATTTAAACCCTGACTGCGCCCAAGGTTAAGAAGTTTTGCACAATTCTCATGCCCAAAGGCTACCTCTCTCTCTTCCTTACCCCATCTGATCCACTCTCTCCTCTCTCCATGCCCAAGGAGTTTGGCATGGGCTCAAGTGTCATCCAAGAAAGACAGGCACCCAGATCAGGAAGAAGGCAGCACTGCTGAAAGAGATGACTGCTACTTCTTTAAAAGAAGTTTTGAAGAAATTTAAGATTAGATCCAGATCTAATTTTTGAAGAGTTGATTCAAAAAAAGAAGACCTCCAAATCCTGCTCGAGTGGACACCGATAGAGGCCAGGCGTGCGCGTGGCTCCTTTCAGAACCTCAGAAATAATTAGAATCATCATAGGATAATTTGATTACCCAAAATAAGCTATGAAATTAAATTAAATTTTATTTTATTTTTAATTTTAATATCAGATCTTTAGGACTAGATTCGAGATGTCTCAGATCTAATTAAGATCATAGAAATTTTTTTTAAAATATTTCTTCAGATCCAATCAGACCTAAACGATCCTGTATCAAAAAAATAAGATTTTTCTTCAATGTGATTTCTCTCTCTAAGAAGGATTGTCTGACAACTCCTAAAGAGAGAGAGCATATGAGTGGAATCCCATATGCTTCGATAGTAAGATCTATCATGTACGCCATGATATGTACGAGACTAGATATGATATACTCACTAGGAGTAGTGAGTAGATACTAATCTAATCTAGGAGGGAACCATTGGAAAGTGGTGAAAACCATGCTTAAGTATTTGAGAAATACTAAGGACCAATGGCTACTTTATAGTGAGTTAGCTTTGAAACTTGTGGAGCTTACAGACTCTAGTTTTTAATCTGACCATGATGACAGTAGAAGGATGTCGGGCTATATCTTTATCTTAAATTATAGAGCCATATGTTGGAAGAGTTTCAGGCAACACACTATGGCAGACTTTGTATGCGAGGTGGAGTATGTCATGGCATCCGATGCTGCGAAGGAAGCTATATGGTTGAGAAAGTTCATCATCGAGTTTAGAGTAGCATCCTTCCTAGATGGTCTAGTCTTACTCTACTATGACAGCACTGGTGCCATTGCTTGGATGAAAAAACTGAAGGCGTACCAATGAACGAAGCATATACTGCACTGCTACCATCTAGTCCGAGAGATCATAGATCGAGGTGATGTCGATCTTTAAAAGATCGATGGAAAGGAGAACTTGGCCGACCCCTTCACTAAAGCCTTAGTGGTAAAGGAGTTCGATAACCACAAGTCAAAGATGGATATTAGATACTCTACCAAGTGGCTTTAGGATAAGTGGGAGTTGTTGGAAAATATGTCCCAAAGTTAATCGTTTGCTTGTTGACGGTTGTGCTATTTTATAATTATAAATAATTTATTAATAAATAAAATTTTATTCTAGCATTTTTTATCATAAAGTCTACATCTTCTATTGAACTCCATGTTATCATGAAATCCTTAGAACTATTTAGTTTCGATAAAAAGAGGATTTATCAATTAGTTCTTAAATTATTCATGACCAAATGATACGTTGTTAAGTAGGATGACAATGTTTATTGAGTGTAGGTCATTATGTGACAAATATGTTGATTGTCCTCTTAACCAAGAAGTATGGAGACACTGGTATGGCATATAGGTGAGATGTAAGGGTACATCATCACTAAACATGATCAACTCTAGAGCATTCTGTTGTTGAGAATTATTCTGATGGGATATGGATATATGTATTCCTTTGACCTGAGATCATCATGATGGCTTGCAAGCAACTCATTGTGCTTTGATGTCAGACTACCTAAATTTTTAATTCAATAATGAAAGATTTTAGGGCACAGTCAAGTATCTATGAAGTCGGTGAGTAATCAAGATGGGATTGACCACTTCGAGAGTTTGGAGAAAATGCATCGCTATATTTCAATTTAGCAAAACCTTGGCTAGGATAATCCATGAGATGGATTTGGTATTTTGAAATATAATATGGATGACCTAATCATGGTTGACAATTAAACTCTGAGTTGTCCTATGAGCATTTAGATCAAGGAGATGAATTATATGAAAACTATATCCACATGGGTTCTAAGAGTGTTGCTTTACACATTCAATCTATCCGACCATCGGATATCATTGCTAGATGGTCACTTTGATTAGTACAAAAATTTATTTTTATACTATCGACTTAGGTTCGAATCTATGGAGTCACACATACAAGAGATCTTGATCTGATTGGATAATTGACCAATGATTTAGAATTGTTCTAAGGTCAAACAATCAATACGATTGATGTTTGACCTAGTGCAAGTATTGCAGGAGGATCGATTAGCAATCAAATTTCTAATTAGCTTAATTTGATTATGTCAAAGAGATGAGATTAAATCTAATTGAATAAGATTCAATTAGATTTGGTTTGGACTTGATTGGATTAAGTCCAATTGGTTTACTGGATAAGCCAATTGTAAGGAAGAACCTATTCAATTAGGACTTGTACACAACCAATTTCTAATTTGATTAAAAATTAAATCAGATTTAAATTTGATTTAATTAAGATTTTAGTTGAAGTAAGATCATCTCTAATTGGGTTGCATTAGTTTTTATTTAATTGGGTTCATATAATAAGTTAGACCATGTCAAAACTACAAGTCATAATGTGACTAGGATTTCTCCATCTTGCGCCACCTTGCTTTCCATCCCCCCCATGCTAATGTCCTTAGAATTTTCATAATAAAATTTATTTCTAGATAGTATCCATGCCTTTTTTATGTCTCCCATCATTTTAGAAGGAAATTAATTATGGAATAGGTCAAAACAAACAAGTTGTTTTGACCTAGGTCTCTATTGGATAAAGTTTGATACATCATCTTTCCTTATCTCATTGAGGCACCAAACCATCTGATTTATCTCTGATTTTTTCATGAAAAATAGAAAAATTTTGAGCACATATTTTCTAGAGTCCATGAAAAGAAATAAGTATGGGACACCCAAGAGTTGGGCACCCCAATCCTTACTCAATTTGGACCTGCCTTTCTAGGTATTTGACCTAGACAAGGACTCTATCAAAGCTCTCTATTTAAAGAGAGTTAGGGCATGAGTTTTCTATGAGTTTTAGACCTAGGAGAAAGGTTTGAAGCATGGGAAGCATGGATACAAAGAGGATCTAGGCATGGTGCTTCATTGAGATACAAACCATTGTGTCCTGGTGAGAGAAAAAGAAGGGAGAAGAAAAAGTTCTTCTCCAGGGTTTTTTTAGATCTCTTCTTCCTCTATTTTATGAGATTTTAGAAGAATGTTTTCTCTCCCAAATTCCTCCACATCTCCTCTGACTATTGGAAGGTCCAAGTTTTAAAGAAGGAGATTTTTTATTAGCCATCAAAGAAGGATCAGCATAGTACTAGCATACTGTGCTAATTTTCAGTCGGTGGACTTCGGATCAATGATCAAGGCTTCGTGTGAACTTCTCGTGGAGACCAAATGCATGTGCAACTCGAAGCGACAACCTCAACCTTGGATCAGCAAGTTGAAGACCCTAGTTTGCAAAAGGTAAGAGAGATTCGATCTCTCCCTCCTACTTGATTTGATCTAGTCTCAATTTGATGTTGATATGATCAACACCATTAACTTTGTTTAATGTTTTAATTTTAGATTTATTAGCATGCTGAGATCATAACATTAGATCTTAGATATAGAATTTATTTTTATATTTTAATAAATTAATATGATTAATTTATTACTTTTACTAATTTAATTTTAAAAAAGTTTCAAAATTCCTATAAGAAACCTTAGATTTTTTCTTTAGAAATCCTACTTGATCTACGAGATGGAGGAGGTAGTATGTGGATCGGCTCAGATTGATTGGGTTCCTTAAGTTTCTTGGTTCATTGCTCTTTAAAGACTTTCTTCTTGAGCCTAATCTATCTTCCGATGCCACCATCTTGAACAAACTATTTTTTAAGAACAATGGCATGTCGACTCACAATCACGTTCTGCTCTACCAGAAGATAGAAATAATATCCTAATGACTCTTTAGGATATCTTATGAATTGATCTCTAAGGGATCTTGACTCTAACTTGTCCGTCTGTTGTCTCTTGACATGAGCTAAACAATCCCAAATTCTTAGATGACTCAGACTTGATTTCTTACTATGCCATATCTTATATGGTGTGGTAGGAATAGTTTTAGACATAATCCTATTCAATAGATAAATTGCTGTCATTAAACTATGTCCCTAAAAAAATTCAGGAAGGTCAATGAAGCTCATCATGGATTAGACCATATCTAATAAAGTTTAATTTTTTCATTCTAAAATCTCATCGAATTGAGGCATTCCAAGTGGAGTCCATTATGAGATTATGCCATAATCCTTAACATAGTTCAGAAATTTTTGACTAAGATAATTGCCTCCTCTATCTGATCGAAGAATCTTAATAGGCTTTCTCGTTTGCTTTTCTACTTCATGTCTGAATTTCTTAAACTTTTCAAAGACTTTAGACTTGTATTGCATCAGGTACACATATCCATATCGAGATAGATCATCAGGAAAGATGTGAAGTAGAAAAAAATTATCTTTAGCTGGCACATCAAATGGACCGCATACATCAATATGTATCAGGGCAAGTAGGTCCATGGCCCTTTCTCCATATTCTACATAAGGGAGCTTGGTTATTTTGCCTTGAAGGCGTGATTCATAAATTGGATATAACTCAGAAGTCAACTAACCCAATAGTCTAGATTTCTCCAATTTATTAATCCGATCTTCTGCTATATGACCTAGTCTAAGGTACGCATATATTTTTCATCGATGCTATCTCTAGGTCGTTTTGATCCTATGGCATTCACATTTTGCTTGACATTAAAAATAGAAATAGCTATATATAACTGATAGAGACCATTAATTAAGAAATCACTTATAATTTTATTTTTTTCATAAAGAATTGTACAGTGGTCCCTAAAGAAACTAATTACATAATTTTTTTTATGCTAAACATAAAATAGAAATCAAATTTCTGCTTGCAACAGGCATAAAGTAACAGTCTCTAAGAACTAAAACTAATCTAGATAGTAGTTGAAGAGGGTAGGTGTTGGAAAATGTGTTCCAAAGTCTATCATCAACTTGTCGATGGTTGAGCTATATTATAATTATAATTAATTTATTAATGAATAAAATAATTTTTTGGTATTTTTATCATAAAGTTTTCATCTTCTAACAAACATCATTATTGTGATGAAGTTCTTAGGACTATTTAGATTTGATAAAGAGAGAATTTATCAATTAGTCCTTAAAACTATTCATGACCAAATGATATACTGTTAATAAGAAGGACAGCGTCTATCGAGTACAGATCGTGGTATGCCATATAGGTTGGTTGTCCTCTTAACTAAGGAGTGTGGAGACACTGATATCGCATACAGATGAGATGTAAGGGTACATCATCATTGAACAAAACCAACTTCAGAGCATTTTGCTATCGAGAAATATCTCTAATGGGATATAGGTATAAACCTGAGATCACCTCATTGGTTTGCAAGCAACTCACTGTGCTTTCGTACCAGACTAACTATATTTTTAATTTAGTAATGAAAGATTTCTAATCACAATCAAGTATTTGCAAAGTTGGTGTGTAATCAAGATGGGATTGACCACTCCAAGAGTTGGAGAAGAATGTATCAATGAATTTCAATATAGCAAAACCTTGGCTAGGGTAATCCATAAGATGGATTTGATATTTTAAAATACAATATGGATAGCCTAATGAGAGTTGATAGTTGAACTCTAAGGTGTCCTATGAGCATTTTGGTCAAGGGGGTGAATTATATGAAAACTATATCCACATGGGTTCTAAGGATGACATTCTACACACTCGATCTATCCGGCCATCAAGTACCATTGCTAGATGGTTACTTCGATTGGTACAAAAATTTATTTCTATGCTACTGGCTTAGATTCAGACCTATGGAGTCACACATATTAGAGTTCATGATCTGATCGGATGGTTGATCAACGATTAAGAATCATTCTAAGGTTAAATGATCAATATGATTAATGTTTAACCAGTGCAAGTATTGGAGGATTGATTAGTAATTGGATTTAGCTTAATTTAATTAAACTAGAGGATTGAGATTAAGTATAATTAAATATAATTTAATTAGATTTAGTTTGGGCTTGATTGGATAAATTCTAATTGGTTTATTGGATAAGCTTATTGTAAGAAAGAACTAGTCCCAGTTCAATTAAGACTTGGGTCAACCAAATTTTTAATTTGATTAAAAAATTAAATTAAATTTAAATCTAATTTAATTTAATTCTTAATTATATTAGGATCTAATTTAATTGGGTTGATTTATTTTTGGTTTAATTTGGTTTGAGAAACCATATTTGATCAAGTCAAATATGGAATCCTAGTGAGACTAGGATTCATCTTGCTTGCGCCACATATACCCCACGCCCCCTATGCACCCTCTCTCTTTTTTTGGCATCAAAACCACTCTCACCAAGGCCTTCTCATGCACCCCTTGATTACCCTCTCTCTTATATGGTAATTAGTTGTGGACCTAGTCAAAGGAAGATGTTTGAATTTGATTTGAATTTTCTTTAGATAGAATTTTAGGAAACTAAAACTCCTTCCATGCATGCCGCCCACTCTCCCTATTTTATCTTTGATTTATTTGATGGAAATGATATTTTTGTGTGCCAAAAAGGCTGAAGTCCATGGAAAAAGTAAGGAGGGGATGTCCAAATGTTGGGTGCCCCTAAGTCTTGCCTATTTTGGACACCCTTGTCTAGGTACCTAACCTAGACAAGGATTGGTCCATATCTCTTTATTTAAAGAGATTTTGAGGCTGATTTTTTGTGTGATTCTAGATATTAGAGAGGGCTCTTGGGAGTGGGAAAACTAGGGAGAGAAACCCTTTGGGCATGGAAATATTAATGACACCAATCTAGGTATCTAGGTGAGAGAGCAAAGAAGAAGAAGAGGATCTTCTTCTAGGGTTTCTTTTGTTCTTTCCTATTTCCATCTTTCTTAGAGATTTTTTAGTGCTATTTCAAATCAAAAGTATTTTCCTTTTCTTCTAATTTTTTGAGTATCTAAATCTTGAAGAAGAAAGCATTCGATCGACCATCGAAGAAGGATCAACATAATACTAGCATACTATGCTGATTTTTAAGAATCGAACTTCTGATCGAGATTCTTGGACTCGTATGGACATCTCTTAGAGGCCGCATGCATGTGCAGGTCAAAGCTTCATCCTCAAGCTTAAATCAATAAGTTAGAACATCTAACTTGCATAGGTAATATGGATTTGATCTATTATTACATACCTGCATTATATGTAGTGTAGATGCATGTTGATATGATCAACATGTTTTTCTTTCTAATGATTTTTAATTTTTTATTTAGTCTCATATTATAATTACATAATAGAATCTTAGATCTAGGGGTTCTATAATTTTTATAAATTAATTTTGACTAATTCCTATCTTTCGCTGCCTAGATCTGAAAAAGTTTCAAGATCTAGCCTTGAAACCCTAGATCTATTTTATTCAATTGGTATCAGAGCCTAGGTTAATTCTTATATGATTATATGTATATATTTAGATTATTATTTAGATTAAATTTAATTTATAATCTAATTATTAAATCTAAAATTAAAATTTTTGATCACACGAACTGATATAAGGTTGTCCTGCTGTAAGGTTTACCCCTTATAGTAGAGAGATTGTCCTAGTGCGTGTAGATCTATTTCTTATCATAAAATTATTAGATATGATCTAATTTTATTTATAATTTATTAGATTTAAAAAAAAATAGATTTAAAAATAAAAGTTTTAGATTGCATGAACTGATTATAAGGTTGTCCTACTGTAAGATTTATCCCTTATAGTGGAGAGGTTGTCCTAATACATGTTGATCTAAAATATTGATCATAAAATTTTAGATTAGATTTAAAAAATTTTATGATCTAATTAAAAATATTTTAATCTAATTTAAATCATCATAAATATATTAGATTTGATCTAAGATAGTTTATGATTGATTGAAATTTAAACCATTTCAATTACATGAACCAATTTAGATTAGATCTAAAGTAGTTTCATGCTTATCCTTTTTGTATATTGATTATGAATTAAACATGTAACGTAGTTGGTAGAACCATGCTATAACAATATTTTACAAACATGAAAAATATTTTTGAAAAATCGAATCCCAACCGTCAGCCCAAAACTTAATTAAGAATTAAGAAGTTATTTGACTAGGATCTAGGATTATGAATCGAAGATCCTAAGACACAAATCATAACATATTGGGTTAAATGGGTTCATGAAAATTAGGTCCATTAATTGGGTTAGACCTAGGTTTAGATTAAAGAATGGACTTAATCAGAGAATTGACTAAATCAAAACAAATGTTGTCTTAGATTAGGTCAAGGATTCTCTAGATCAAGTACAATAGTTGTAGTTTGTTAAGTCCATGTCTTTAATGAGACCCAAGATGGACTTGATTCTTGGCTATGTGGTCTAGCACGAACTGTTAAGCTGATCTAATTAAAACTAATTAAATCAGTTGGTGTCTAAGATAAATCAGACTAGTGGTCTTTAATTGGCAACCTACTTACTTGGCCATTTCTGATGGTGTCTAAGACAAGCTTTGGCAGACCCTCCCATCGATCGAACTTATCTGGCCTCTTGATGAAATTATATTTTGATCAGATTACTTGACTATTCGAGCTAACCCATGTCAGCTAGGTAAATCAGTGTGACTGATTTAGATGCTCCTAGATCAACCTATTAATGATCTTCCTTAAGCTGACTTGGTGAAGCAAGTGGAAGGATCATGACAAGCTAGTTCATCCGATCTTCTCTCTCTAAATCAAATCAATTAAATTTTTTAAAATTATTATATTCTTAAAATAAATTAGTTATAGTAGTAACT
This sequence comes from Cocos nucifera, assembly GCA_006176705.1. Taxonomy (NCBI): domain Eukaryota; kingdom Viridiplantae; phylum Streptophyta; class Magnoliopsida; order Arecales; family Arecaceae; genus Cocos; species Cocos nucifera. Next base: position 37,137 of record QRFJ01004277.1, on the reverse strand, counting down.
AGATCATAACCTTCCATTAAGTGGATGATAATAGGTCAATCAATTGGATAATCATTGGAGGCCCAAATGCCTGGTGTTTATCTGCTGATGGAATTATCATTCATAATATGATTTTTTGACTGCATCTTTCTAAATAGTGGTTCCGTTGACCAACCAAAGTTGGGCTTAATCATTCATTGATTTGATAGACCAAGTATGGTCATGTTAATGGTTGGATCTAATTGGACCTTTTCAGTAGAGGCCAAAGTCTACTGATTAAGAACTAGGGCAAAATTGAGTTACTAAAAATTATTTAGAGAAATAATTGATTATGAACCTACTCTTAGATGTACATGGGTTGATCAACCAAAGTTGGGCTCATGTGCAGTCTGTGTGAATTCTAGTACCCACTAAGAAATTAGGATAATTCCTCGAATTGGAGGTAGAAGACATCAATTCGAATAAAATATTTGAAGAATCTTTTGATTAAAGTCTAAATCTTTAGGTTTAATGAATCAATTACTAATTAGATTTTAGTTTTTCTTTATGTAGTTATGGCCACTTTTCTATCGCTCCAATATTGTTCGATAATAATAAGTTGGTGGGATCCAACTTTGGCAGCTAATACCAAAAGTTGAAAATAGTCCTGGAGCATTAACGGATCTTGTATATATTGATGGATTCTGCATCTAAGGAGCCAACTCCCAATGCACGTGGAATAGTCAGAGACATTTATCAGAAGTGGCTCAATGATCGAACCACTGTGCACTATATTATGCTGGCAGTCATGAGCAATGAGTTTAGTCATAGATTCGAGTTGGATCAACCAAAGAATATGCTTGAAGTATTGGAGGATTCTTTTGGCACACCCAATGACATTGAGACGCACAAGACTAGTTGTGTCATCTTCAATGTCAGGATGTGAAATAGAGCTTCCATCACTAATCATGTACTGTACATAATCGAGCTGGTAGAGCGATTAAGCAAGCTCGACTTTCTCTTGCATAAGCAACTTTGAAAGATGCAATGCTAAACTCATTGCCCAAGTTCTATCTCCCATTTCTCACTCATTACAGAATGACAAAGATCGAAGTAGACTATCATGGGTTACTAGGGTTGCTTCAGAACTTTGAGAAGGATCACCAACTTCACAAGGAGTCAATGAACTTAGTGGGAGGTTCGTCTTTTGGTTCTTAATCCTTTCAAAAAGGAAAGAAGAACAAGAAGAAGAAGGACAAAAAGGTGCAAGTTCAGGCTGGAACATTTGTGCAGGGCCAGACGAAGATCAAGCCCAATAAGAGTCAAGCTGAATGCTTCTTCTACAAAAAGCGTGGGCATTGAAAGAGGAATTATCCTTAGTACATTGCCTTCCTAAATTCGAATAGGCCGAGAAAGAAGCAAGTTGTTGTTAGATAAGGTATTTACATGATAACTCCTTGCAATTTCTCTATTTGTGATTTTACTGACTGAGTATTTGATATTGGTAGCCTTTATTATATTTATAATTCATTGCAGGGGTTGTAGGTCAGTAGAAGATTCGAGCAAGGTGATAGATTGCTGAACATTGGAGATGGAAGACTAGTTCTAGTTTTAGCATTAAAAATCTTGAAACTTATATTTGAATCCCATGCTATTATTCTTGATGATTGTTATTTCTATCCAAGTTTCTTTTTAAATATCATTTCTGTAGGCCTTTTGATCAAAAATAACTATAAAATTTTAATTAAAAAATAATTTTGTAATATCATTATGAATGGTGTTACTATTTTGTCTGGATATTTGAATAATGATTTGTATATGTTATCACAACCTGTTAACATAGTCTATTCAATTGACAAACATTCTAGATTAGATAATATGTCAGATATCTACTTATGACACTGTAGGCTAGGTCACATAAATAATAACAAGATAAATAGGTTAACTCAAGAGGGAATCCTCAAAGTTAGTGATTGTGAATCACTTCCAACCTATGAATCTTGTCTTCTTGGTAAAATGACCAAGTCATCTTTTACTGAAAAAGGTGAGAGAGCCACTGAGCTCTTAAGTCTAGTATATACTGATGTATGTGGACAAATGAGCATAAGTATTCAAGGTGGATATTTCTACTTCATCACTTTCATAGATGATTTATCCAGATATGGATTTATCTATCTATTGAAATATAAGTTGGATTCATTTAAAATGTTCAAACAATTCCAAAGTGAAGTAGAAAAATAAATTGGAAAGAGTATTAAAACTCTTTGATCTAAGCAAGGAGAAAAATACCTTTTTGATGAGTTTCTCACATATCTAGGAGAGAATGGGATTCTCTCCTAATAGACTCCTCTAGGAACACCACAGCATAATGGTGTGTCTAAAAGAAGGAATCGGACTCTGTTAGACATTGTCCAATCTATGATGGGTTTTGCCAACTTGCCAAAATTCTTCTAGGAATATGCACTCGAATTGGCTTACTATCTATTAAATAGGATTCCAAGTAAGTCTATAGTTAAAACTCCATATGAGATATGAATAGGACGTAAGCCAGCATTTTTACACCTTAGGATCTAGGGGTGCCCGACTTATGTCAAATGGTTAGTTACAAAGAATCTTTGACCTAGGTCTGACAAGTGCATGTTCATAGGATACCCAAAAGAGACCAAAGGATACTTTTGTACCATGCTGATGAACAAAAGGTGTTCGTCAGTCTTAAAGCAATTTTTTTAGAAAAAGAGTTACTTAGTGAAGGAATTGTTGCCTCTATTGTTGAACTTGATGAAATTCAATAGGTAGAAAGATCGATACCTATAGCTGAACCTATGTTGGATTTAATTAGATCAAATTTGTAGCCCAATATGCCTGCACCATTAAGACGATCTGATAGAGTACTGTATCAGCCGAACAAATACTATGGTTTCTTAGTCTAGGACAGTGACCCCATCAAACTTGTTGAGAATGATGAGGATCCGATCAACTATATAGATGCAATGCAGAGATCTGATTCTAATAAATGGCTCGAGGCCATGAAGTCCAAAATAGAGTCCATGAAGGTCAACAATGTGGGGACATTGGTTGATCAACTCGAAGGGATTAAATCCATTGGGTGTAAGTGGGATTTCAAAAGGAAGAAGGGCACAGATGGAAAGGTGAAGATCTATAAAGCCTGACTGGTTGCCATGAGATATCATCAACATTATAGTATTGGCTATGATGAGACATTCTCTCCTATGGCAATGATCAAATCCATTTGGATAATGCTTGCGATAGCTGCCCATCTGGATTATGAGATTTGATAGATGGATATAAAGACAACTTTTTTGAATGGAGAACTGATCGAAGAAATGTATATGATACAACCTGAGGGATTCACATCCATAGATGAGTCCAAGGTGTGCAAGGTTTAGAGATCCATTTATGGATTGAAGCAGGCATCTCGGAGTTGGAATATACATTTTGATAAGATGATCAAAACGTATGACTTCGTTAAGAATGGAGAAGAGCCCTACATTTACAAATGAGCAAATGGTCCAGTAGTTATATTTCTTATCTTGTACGTGGATAACACCCTCTTAATCGAGAATGACATCCACACACTATAGAAAATAAAAGTTGGATTGTCATCGTAGTTCTCCATGAAGGATTTGGGTAAAGCATCCTACATCCTAGGGATGAAAATCTATAGGGATAGATCTAAGAGGATGTATTGACCCCATGATTGATTTTGATGATTGCCAAATTTTGAGTGTTTGAGTATTTAACTATATATTTTATTAGTGGATGTAGGTCTTTCTAGGTATTTAAATTGAAAAATCATTTCAACAAAAGATCTACAAAAATTCATCAAGTCAAGATTCTTAAAGAAGAAATTTTTCTTAAGCTTCCAAAGATCAGAAGAAAGAGAGATCTTTGACCAAAACTAGGAAGATATAAAATGGAATTCAAATAAAAATCAAATCTTCTTGATAGAAAGCAAAAATCTCTCAAAATAGCCTTGGAGTAATTTTTAGGATGTCTTGAAATTTTTTTGAGAGCTCTCGTGTGGACTGGCACATCCAAGTAAGCTTCTGGCAGGATTTCGAGAAGTCTCGAGTTAATCTCGAGAGCTCTCGATCTCAAAAAATAGAAACTCAGTTTCTATGCTCTGAAAGTGAAAGATCTCGTAGGATTCTTGAGAGGTCTCATAGTTCTAACGAGATGTCTCATTCAAAATTGAGAGATCTTAAAATCTGATGGAAGATCTCATGAGAAATCAAAAGATCTCGATTTATGTGGATAGCCTGAAGGAATTAGATCTAGGATTTCATGGATAGATCTTGAAACTTTTTTAAGATCATACAGTAGAAGACTTAAATAAATTAAATATTTATTTAAATAAATATAAAAATATCATAGATCTAAGATTTATTACATAATCAAGGCATGATATTAAATCAGAAATTAAAAACACAAAGGAAAGATTAACATTTTGATCTCGTCAACATGCTATAATACTACATCTAATATAGCTATGGAATAACAGATTAGATCTGATACCTGAGCAAGTTAGATGTTCTAACTTGCTGATCTAGGCTTGAGGATGATGTCATGAGCCACACATATGTCCGGTCTCTAGGAGTCGTCCACACGAGTCCACGAACATGATCTGAGGTCCTGATGCAAGAAGTCAGCATAGCATGCTAGTACTATGTTGATTTCTCTTCAACGATCGATACGATGCTTTATTCTTCAAGACATGGACTCTCCAAAATATTAGAAGGAAGAAGAAAGATTTCAGATTTGAGACTCTCTCAAAGAAATCTCAAAAGGAGGAGGAGAAGAGAAAATCAAAATAGCCCTAGAAGAAGACCCTCTTCTTCTTCTCTTTTCTCTCACCTAGACACCTAGTTTGGTATCAATGCAATCCCCATGCCCAGAGGTTCTCTCTCCTTAATTTTTGTACATCTCAAAGCTCTCATAATGGTCTTTATTTCACAAAAATTTTAAGCCAAAATTCATCCAATATATATAGAAAAAGAAGAGTCTTTGTCTAGGTCAAATACTAGACAAGGAAAGGTCAAACAGAGCAAGCCAACGGGCGCCCAACTCTTGGGCGCCCCTCTCCAATATTTTTGGCATGTACTAGCAAGGAGGGGTGCACAAGAAAGGGCCTTTCTCACATGGTATAAGAGATAAAATAATAGGGAGAGGGGGCGGCACCTATTGGGAAGAGTTTAGGTTTGTTAGGACTCTATCTCATAGAATCCAAAATCAAAACAAACTCCCTCTTAGACTTGGTCCTCCACCCAATTACCATATGAGAAAGAGAGAGAGAGAGGGGGGGCATGCATGAAGACCAGGGAGAAAGGAATTTGTCACACAAAATAAGAGAAGAAATAGAGCGTGGGGAGTGGAGGGCTAATGTGGCGCATGGTGGAATTCTAGTCTTACTAGGATTTCATCTATGACTTGGTCAAATATGATTTCTTAAACCAAATTAAATCAAAAATCAAGTCAACCAAATTAAATTAGGTTCTAACTCAATTATAAATTTAATTAAATTGGATTAAATTAAATTAAATTTTGATTTAATTTTCTAATCAAATTAGGAAATTGGGTTGACCCAAGTCCTAATTGAATTAGGACTAGTTTTTTCTTGCACTTGGCTTATCCAATAAGCCAATTAGACGTGATCCAATGAAGCCCAAACTAAATTTAATTAAATTATATTTAATTAGACTTAATCTTATCTCTTTGACTTAATCAAATTAAACCAATTAGCAATTGAATTGCTAATCGATCCTCTTACAATCCTTGCACTAGGTTAAACATCAATCGTATTAATTGTTTAACCCTAGAATGATTCTCAATCATTGATCAACCATCCGATTAGATTGTGAGCTCTAATGTGTGTGATCCCATAGGTCCAAACCTAAGCTGGTAGCATATGAATAGATTTCTTTACCAATCAAAGTAACCATCTAGCAATGGTATCCAATGGTCGGATAGGTCAAATGTGTAAAACAACATCTTTAGAACCCATGCGGATATAGTTTTCATATAATTTATCTTCTTGACCAAAATGCTTGTAGAATACCTCAGAGTTCAATTGTCAACTTTGATCAGATTATCTACATTGTATTAAAAAATATCAAATCCATCTGATGGATTACCCTGCTTAAGCTTTTGCTATATTGAAATACAGTGATACATTCTTCTCCAACTCTTGAAGTGGTCAATTTCATCTTGACTGTACTCTGATTTTGCAAGTACTTGACTATGCCCAGAAGCCTTCTGTTATTAAATTAAAAATTTAGTTAGTCTGGTACCAAAGCACAGTGAATTGCTTGCAATTCACTAAGGTGATCTCAGGTTTAATGGACACTTATACCTATATCTTATCAGAGATATTCTCGACAACAGAATGTTATGGAGTTGATCACGTTCAATGATGATGTACCCATACATCTCACCTATATGCTATTTTAGTGTCTCCATACTCCTTGGTTAAAAGGACAACCAACCCATATGGCATACAATGACCTATGTTCGATAGACGTTGTCATCCTAATTAACAATCTATCATTTGATCGTGAATAGATTTAAGGACTAATCGATAAATCCTCTCTTTATCGAAGCTAAATAGTCCTATGAACTTCATCAAAATAGTAGAGTTCATTAGAAGATGAATACTTTATGATGAAAATATCAAAAATATATTTTATTTATTAATGAATCAATTATAGATATAATGTAGCTCAACCATCAACAGACTGATGATTGACTTTAGGACACATTTTCCAACATAGCCTTTAATGGATAGTCTTGCAATGGCTATTTTTCAATCTCAATGGCTATTTCAAAGCTCCCAACGGCTTGAACTTTAACTCCAGCCATCTCCAAAGATATTTTAGAAGGTGGAGAATCAATTGGAAAAAAAGATCAAAGGATCTAAAGAGAGATTCTTTAATTTTGGGTGAGGAACATTGGATATCCAAAGAAAAAAGAAAGAAAGAAAGGTTGTGCATAGATTTCAGTGAACATTCAAAGCAAGCTTCTCCAATATCTTGCACATTCTCTCAAGCATAATTCAAAAAAAAGCCAAGCTTCAATCGAGCAAATCATCAGCTTCTTTCTTGAGATTTGAAGAGCTTAAATTCTATTCTTTATATTATGCTCAATCTTTGCTTGTAATTTTTTATTTTTTTATAAGTTTCTTTGAGGAAAGAAACTTGGGGATTAGGCCCATCCAAGCTCGAAATTGGACATTGTAGATTTTAGTTGGTGAGCCCAAGAAATCAACTAGATTGTTAGTGAACTCGAAAAACTAACAGTGTTAGATTTTGATTGGTGCTCTTATGAAAACTAACTAGATTAATTTATGAGCCTGAAAAACAAACACACTGTAATCAAGAGTAGATTTTAGTGGAAATCCAAAAAAAAGCTTGGGAAGTGGACGTAAGAGTGGGTTGCTCCAAACCACTATAAAACCTTATGTGTTTATGTTGTATTTTTAATTCTTGCTTTACTTGCTTTATTATCTGCTTAGATTAACTTTCAAATTTTTTCATAGCATTTGCTTATCCTAAAACCGTTGCTGCTTATATTATTTATATTTCATCCATACCATTTAAGTCAAAATCAAAGCACATACTTGTTTAGAAAGCAGATTTAGTTAAAATTTTATAAGAACCCAATTCACCTTCCCCTCTTGGGTTGCTATCTCTAGGCAATAATTGGTATTAGAGCAGATGCTCTATTATTGATTATTGATCTTACCATCAAGGGCAAAAGATCTAATGGCAATTCCATTTGGTTCATTATTTGTTGAGGGTCAATCCATATCTAGACCACCACTATTTAATGGCATAAATTATATATTTTGAAAAGCTAGAATAAAAATTTTCATATAGGCTTTAGATTATGACATGTGGAGAGTCATAACTAGAGGACCACACACACCCATAATTGAAAGTAATGGTATGTCTATTCCTAATTTGAAAAAGGATTGGGATGATTTTGATAAGAAGATGGCTCAATTAAATGCTAAAGTCATCAATATTATTTATTGCTCTTTTGATGTACAAGAATTTAATAGAATATCCACTTGTATATCAGCAAAAAAAATTTGGAAAAGATTGGAAGTGACTCATGAGGAAACAAGCCAAGTAAAAGAGTTCAAAATTAATTTACTTGTTCATAAATATGAAATATTTAAAATAAAAAAATATGAGTCAATTTTTAAAATATTTTTCAAATATACTGATATTATTAATGCTCTAAATGGTCTTGACAAAATCTTTATTAACTATGAACTTGTTTGCAAGGTTTTAAGGTCTTTGCCAAAGGAATGGAAAGCAAAGATGACAGCCATACAAGAAGCAAAAGATCTTAGCAAGCTATCCCGAGAAGAATTGATGGGTTCACTCATGACTCATGAGTTGAACTTGGCTCAAAAAAAAGAGGAAGAAGAGCCAGGAAAGGTGAAGACCATCATCTTCAAATCCATTGCACAACATGAAGAAAGTGATGAATCGAAAGAAGAGGAAGATGAAGAAGAGAGTGAAGATGATGATGTGGACATGGAGCTACTAACAAGTAAATTCAAGAAGTTTCTCATAAAGAAAATTATGAAGAAGAAAGAAAAAAAACAAGAAAAAGAAAGAAAGAATGTCGTTTGCTACAATTGTAATAAGAGGGGTCACTACAAGTCGGATTGCTCCTTACTCAAAAGATATCTCAAAAGGATCAAGAAAAGAGCTATGCTAGGAATTTGGGATGACAGTAACACTTCAAGCTTGGATGAAGAGAAGAAAGTAAAAAATCTTTGCCTCATGGCCACTAAGGATGAGATAAAATCTAAAAACTCCTCCAAGTTCACATTTGATGAGTTATTTAAAGCCTTTAACGATTTAATGGATGAATACAAAAAAATTAAGATTGAGAAATATGGAACTTCAAAAATTCAATCTCACTTTGGCTGAAGAAAAAAAAAATTCTTATGTGAAAAAGAAAAATTTTTGAAAGAAATAAATTCTTTAGCTAAAGAAAAAGATGTACTTTTTAAATCTAAAAAATTTTTAGTTGTAGAAAATATTAAGTTGAAAGAGAAATTCAAAAAATCAAAACTCTACATTGAAGAGAAACAAAAATTATCAGAAAAAAAGAAATCTCTTATAGAAGAAAATAAAAAATTAAGAAAAGAGATTGAAAACTTGAAACCCATGCTTGAAAAATTTACTATTGCATCTCTAAGGCTTCAAGCAATTTTAAATAATCAAAAGGCTATTTCTAATAAAGCTGAAATTAGATACAATCCTTTAAAAGAATAAAAATTTACTAAGAATATGTTCGCTAAATCTTCAACTGAAAATTTCTCTATCAAGTGCTTCAAATGTAACAAAATTGACCATAAAATTTTAGAATATAACATTAAAATAATTGGCCAATCTTTAATCAAATAAATTTGGGTTCCAAAAGGAACCATGTGCTCTAACATCCATGGACCCAAGATGACTTGGGTATCAAAAATTAGCAAATGATTTTGTAAGTTCACAAAGGGTCCAATGGAATGAGAAGAGAAAAATTTTATGGATGGATGCCTTGGGAATGAAATTGGATGGATGATGATGCTTAGTAAAATCTAAATTTTTCTCACATCATGCCATCATTATTTAATAAATATATTTTAATTATTAATTAACATAATTATTGAGTATGTTTGATTGATTTAAATAAATTTATTATTGCTTAAAATGATCATACTCCATGACTTGAATGTTTTGATGTATTGCTTTAAACTAGTATATCATTTTGATTATTTGTTTTTAAGCTTATATTCTTATCCTAAATTCAGCATGCTAGTTCAATTTCTTGTACCATATTAATTATCATTTCTTGAAAAACTTACAATGAAATAAGCATGATTAATTTTTAATTTTCAAAATTGATTTAAATATCTTTCTTGATTATCAATTTGATTGCCTTTTTTTATCTTAAAAGAGAATTTATTGATGAACATTCATACTTTGTTCTTGAATGATTTTGAAATTTGAATTTGTCAATAGTTGTCTTGAATCTTTTGAAGTTGATGTCTAACAAAATGTTTTAAGAAAGTTATCATTTAAAGTTAAATATTTAAAGAGGACTTTAGTTTTAAGTAATTGATGTTAAACAGCTTACTAATTGCCATATATTTGATTGATTTATCTTTTGGCAAAATGAGAAGAATGTATTTTTGTTTCAAATTTGATTTTATGTAGCTATATGTTTGATATGATATCATTTGAAATAAATTCAAAAAGTCATATCTTTTCTGAACCTGATTGCTTGATATTTTTTAAGAAAAGAAAGAGATAATCATTTTGAAGAATAACTAAAATTTTTTTTATGATTTACCTTGACTAATTTGCTAATGTTAATTCAAATTAATTTATCATTCCAAATCCTTAAAATTATTTGATTTGAATCAATTCATCTTTATCAATTCAAAACTAAAATCATTGGTATCAAGCTGAATTTGCAAATTAACATTTAAGTGATATTAAATTATCAAGAAAATCATAATTTAGTTCAAATTTTAGTTTAATTGGTATCAAGAAATTCTTTCAAAGAAATGATTTTGTTTGCTAAATAAGGGGGAGAAAAGTTGTAAGCTAAAATAATCGAGCCAAAATTATGAAAAATAGAGGAAGACAATGTTATTGAAATATTAAAGAAAAATGATTTCTTAGTATCTCCAAAATAAGAAGAGAAATGCCTTTTATATTAATTTGATTGAAGATTTTGATCTTAAGCTCTCAATCAATTAATTTATGAACTTGTTAGATTGAGATTTCACGTATTTATTCAAATTGATATGCATGATTTAATTGCTCTATCTTATTTTTGAAAAATTAGCCAGAGTTAAATTAAATTTGAAAACATATTCTTGAACTAAATTTTTAAAGAAACTCATTTGATAATTTAAATTTAATTCTAAATTTTTGATGTGCTTTGCAAAATTCTTATGAATTACTTGTTTTGAAATAATTTTCACTCAAAGCAATAAATTTGAAAATGTGACTATGTTTTGCTTTGATACTATTTACCTTACTTTGCTCAATACATATCTGATATATATCTTTTCAAACTTAATTGATTAAATTTTTTTAAAAAAAGAATTGATTGAGTACTAAAGTGCATATTATGCTTGATTTCATGTTTAAATCCTTCGAAAAGCTCTATTCTCCTTAAATCCTAAAAGTGCATATTTGAAAATCTGATTTAAAAAGTCATATCTATTCAAAAAGGGGAGAGCTTTTATTATTTGAATTCAAGCTAAGTTTTTTGAAAATAAAGTTATATTTATTTAAAAAGGAGAGTATATTTCTTCGATTTGACTTTATAAACTTGATACAACTCTTAATTTAATTACTTGATGTTGATTTTAGTGATTTTTCTTATTTTTTTCATGAGCTTTTTGATGTTGTCAAAAAGGAGGAGCAGTATGTTGAGTATATGCTTGAAGAATTGATGCTCAAAATTTTTGATGTTTGTACCTTGATGCTCAAAGTTGAACTGAAAAATGATCTTAATATGAGTATATAGTATTTGTGGAAGTCTTTCATGAAATATGCATTTATATTTGTGTACATTATTACTTCATAATTTATACTAGTCAATTTATTAAAATACATTAAATTTTATTTTTATGCATATACTCAAAGTTTTGCCATCATAAAAAATGAAAAGATTGTTGACCTCATGATTGATTTTGATGATTACCGAACTTTGAGTGTTTGAGTATTTAACCATGTATTTTTTTAGTGGATGTACATCTTTTTAGGTATTTAAATTGAAGAATCATTTCAAGAAAAGATCTACAAAAATTCATCAAGTCAAGATTCTTAAAGAAGAAATTTTTCTTAAGCATTCAAAGATCAAAAGAAAGAGAGCTCTTTGATCAAAATAAGAAAGATACAAAATAGAATTTAAACAAAAATTAAATCTTCTTGATTGGAAGAAAAAATTTCTCAAAATAGCCTTGAAGCAATTTTTGAGACATCTCGAATTTTTTTTGCGAGCTCTCATGTGGTTTGGCATGCCTAAGTAAGCTTCTAGCAGGATTTTAAGAAGTCTCGAGTTAATCTCAAGAGCTCTCAATCTTAGAAGATAGAAACTCAGTTTCTTTGCTCTAAGAGTGAGGTCTCGCAGAATTCTCAAGAGGTCTTATGGTTTTGACGAGATGTCTCATTCATAATCGAGAGGTCTCAAAATCTGATTAGAGGTCTCGTGAATAACTTAGAGGTCTCGATTTGCGTGGATAGCCTTAAATGAATAGTTTTGCAATGGCTATTTTTTAATCTCAATGGCTATTTTAGAGCTCCCAATGGCTAGAACTTTAACTCCAACCATCTGCAAATGTATTTTTGAAGATGGAGAATCAATTAGAAAGAAAGATCAAGAGATTTAAAGAGAGTTTCTTTGATTTTTGGTGAGGAACATTGAATATCTAAAGAAAAAAAAGAGAAGAAAGTTATGCACTGATTTCAGCAAGCATTCAAAGCAAGCTTCTCCAACATCTTCTACATTCTCTCAAGCATAATTCAAAGAAAAGTCAAGCTTCAATCAAGCAAATCATCAGCTTCTTTCTTGAGATTTGAAGAGCTTAAATTCTATTCTTTATATTATGCTAAATCTTTGCTTGTAATTTTTGATTTCTTTATAAGTTTTTTTATGGGAAGAAACTTGGGGATTAGGCCTGTCCAAGCCCGAAATTGGATATTGTAGATTTTGGTTGGTGAGCTCAAAAAATCAATTGAGTTGTTAGTGAACCCCAAAAACTAACGGTGTTAGGTTTTGGTTGGTGCTCCTATGAAAATCAACTAGGTTTGTTTGTGAGCCTAGAAAATAAATACGCCATAATCAAGAGTAGATTATAGTAAAAATCTTAAGAAAAGCTTAAAGAGTGGACGTAGGAGTTGGTTGCTCCGAATCACTATAAAACCTTGTATGTTTGTGTTGTGTTTTTAATTCTTGCTTTACTTGCTTTATTATCTACTTAGATTAGCTTTCAAATTCCTTTATAGCATTTGCTTGTCCTAAAACTTTTGTTGCTTATATTGTTTATATTTCAACCACACTACTTAAGTTAAAATCAAAGCACATACTTGTATAGAAAAAGAATTTAGTTAAAATTTTATAAGAATCCAATTCACCCCACCTCTTAGATTGCTATCTTTGGGTAATAGGATGGTTGGGTTATCCCAGTCCACGTACACAGATGCTGTACTGAAGAGGTTCATCATGGAGAATTTCAAAAAAGGCTATCTCTTGATAGGTTATGAAATTTCTATCTCTAAGAAGGATTGTCCGACAACTTCTGAAGAGAGAGAGCATATGTGTAGAGTCCCATATGCTTCGATAGTGGGATCTATCATATATGCCATGATATGTATGAGATCAAATGTGGCATACTCACTAGGAGTAGTGAGTAGATACTAATCTGATCCTAGAGAAAACCACTAGAAAGTGGTTTAAGCTATTCTTAAGTATTTGAGAAATACTAAGAATTAATGGTTGGTTTATGGCGAGTCAGATTTGAAACTTGTAGGATTTATAAACTCCAGCTTTTAATCTAACCATGATGATAGCAGAAGTGTTTTGGATTACTTCTTTACTCTAAATGGTGGAGCCATCTGTTGGGAGAGTTTCAAGTAACATACTATGGCAGATTTTGTTTGTAAGATGGAGTACATCGCAGAATCAGATACTATGAAGGAAGCTATATGGCTGAGAAAATTCATCACCGAGCTTAGAGTAGCATCTTCACTTGATGTCCCAGTCCTGCTCTACTGTGATAGCACTGGTGCCATTGCTCAGACGAAGAAACCCAGGGAATACCAGCGAATGAAGCACATATTGCACTGCTTCCACCTGGTCTGAGAGATCGTGGATCGAGGTGACGTAGATTTTCAGAAAATCGATGAAAAGGAGAACCTAATCAATCCCTTCACTAAAGCCCTAGCAATAAAGAAGTTCGACAACCACAAGTCGAAGATGGGTGTTAGATACTATGCCAAGTTGCTTTAGGATAAGTGGAAGTTGTTGAAAAACGTATCCCAAAGCTAATCATCAGCCTGCTGATGGTTGAACTATATTATAATTATAGTTAATTTATTAATAAATAAAATAATTTTTGGTATTTTCATCATAAAGTTTTTATCTTCTAACGAATTCCATTATTGTGATGATGTTCTTAGGACTATTTAGATTCGATAAAGAGAGGATTTATCGATTAGTTCTTAAAATTGTTCATAACCAAATAATAGACTGTTAATAAGGATAACAGCGTCTATCGAGCATAGGTCACTATGTGCCATATAGGTTGGTTGTCTTCTTAACCAAGGAGTGTGGAGATACTAGTATGGCATATAGATGAGATATAAGGATACATCGTCATTGAACGTGACCAACTCTAGAGCATTCTACTATCGAGAAATATCTCTGATGGGATATAGGTATAAGTGTCCCTTAGACTTGAGATCACCTTAGTGGCTTGCAAACACCTCACTGTACTTTGGTACTGGACTAACTAAATTTTTAATTCAATAATAAAAGATTTCTATGCATGGTCAAGTACTTGCAAAGTTAGTGTGTGACCAAGATGGGATTGACCACTCCAAGAGTTGGAGAAGAATGTATCAATGTATTTCAATATAGCAAAACTTTGGTCGGGATAATCCATAAGATGGATTTAATATTTTTTAAATACAATATGGATAGCCTAATAAGAGTTGACAGTTGAACTCTGAGGTGTCCTACGATCATTTTGATCAAGGGGATGAATTATACGAAAACTATATCCACATGGGTTCTAAGAATGTTATTCTACATATTCAACCTATTCGACCATTAAGTACTATTGCTAGATAGTTACTTTGATTGGTATAGAAAATTATTTCTATGCTATCTGCTTAGGTTTGAACCTACGGGGTCATACACATTATAGTTCATGATCTGATTGGATGATTGATCAATGATTAAAAATCGTTTTAGGGTTAAACGATCAATACAATTGATGTTTAACCTGGTGCAAGTATTGCAGGAGAATTAGCAATTGAATTGCTAATTGGTTTAATTTGATTAAGCTAGAGAAGTGAGATTATATCTAGTTAAATATAATATAATTAGATTTAGTTTGGGCTTGGTTGGATCAAGTCCAATTGATTTATTAGATAAGCCAATTGCAAGAAAGAACTAGTCTTAGTTCAATTAGGACTTGGATTAACCCAATTTCTAATTTAATTAAAAAATTAAATTAGATTTAAATCTAATTTAATCTATTTTAGTTAGGTTCTTAATTAGATTAAGACCTAATTTAATTCGGTTGATTTGCTTCTGGTTTAATTCGGTTTGAGAAACCATATTTGACCTAGTCAAATATGGAATACTAGTGAGAATAGGATTCATCTTGCTTGCACCACATATACTGCACACCCCCTACGTCCCCTCTCTCTTCTTTTGGTGTTAAAACCACTCTCACCAAGGCCTTCTCACATGCCCCTTGATTCCCCTATCTCTTATATGGCAATTAGTTGTGGATCAAGTCAAAGGAGTAAGTTTCAATTTGATTTGAATTTTCTTTGGATGGAGTTTTAGGAAATTATAACTCCTTCCATGCATGCCGTCCACTCTCCCTATTTTTTCTTTGATTTATTCAGTGGAAAATAGGATTTTTGTGTGCCAAAAAGGCTGAAGTCCATGGCAAAAATAAGGGGGCGACGCCCAAATGTTGGGCGCCCCTAAGTCTTGCCTATTTTGGACACCCTTGTCTAGGTATTTGACCTGGACAAGGATTGGTCCATATCTCTTTATTTAAAGGGATTTTTGGGCTGATTTTTTGTGTGATTATAGATATTAGAGAGGGCTCTTTGGCGTGGAAGAATAAGGGAGAGAAACCCTTTGGGTGTGAGAATATTAAAGACACCAATCTAGGTGTCTAGGTGAGAGAGCAAAGAAGAAAAAGAGGGTCTTCTTCTATGGTTACTTTTGTTCTTCCCTGTTTCCTCCTTTCTTAGAGATTTTCAAGTATTGTTTTAGATCAAAAGTCTCTTCCTTTATTTTTGATTTTTGAAGTATCCAAATCTTGAAGAAGAAAGTATTGGATCGATCGTCGAAGAAGGATCAACACAGTACTAGCATACTGTGCTGATTTTCGAGAATTGAATTTTTGATTGAGATTCATGGGCTCGTGTGGACATCTCTTAGAGGCTAGATGTATGTGCGGCTTGGAGCTTCATCCTCAAGCCTGGATCAGCAAGTTAGAATATCTAACTTACACAGGTAATATGGATCTGATCTATTATTACATAACTGCATTAGATATAGTGTAGATGCATGTTGATATAATCAACATATTTTTTTTTCTAATGATTTTTAATTTTTGATTTAATCTCATACTATAATCATATAATAGACTCTTAGATCTACAAGTTCTCTAGTTTTTATAAATTAATTTTGATAAATTTCTATCTTTTGCTGCCTAGATCTAAAAAAGTTTCAAGATCTAGCTCTGAAATCCTAGATCTAGTTCCTTCAGTAGGTTCCCACGGCCACAGCAACAACTCTTGCTCTATTTTTGATATGCAGGATCATCTCCCTCAACCTTCTGCTCTTTTTAAGATCCTATATAGAAGTACATAAGTAAGCACTAGAACCAGAGTCAAGCATCCAAAAAGATGCAGCAAAAATCATAAGGTTAGTCTCAATGACGAGCATACGTCTAGAAGGACTTGCCTCCATATTTTTTAGGCTTGCTAAATATGAAGGGTAGTTCTGCTTCCAATGACTGTTGATGTTGTAGTGGAAATATTTTTCTTTGTCCATAGCCTTCTTCTTTAGTTCTCCCTTATTCTTCTTTTTCTTCTCAACCTTCTGCTTCTTTGCAGTCTTCTTTTTCATTCCAAAAGACTTTCTTTTGGAGGAAGTCCATTCTATAGCAAGAACTGAGCCTTTTGAATCATTTATAGTTTGCTCAGCAGTAATCAACATATTCATTAACTCAACCATGGTGCATTGGAGCTTATTTATATGAAAGTTCATGATGAACTATCCATACGAATCAGTCAAGGACTATAGGATCATATCAATCTATCGATCCTTGTCCATGATCACACTGAGCTTCTCAAGCTTTTCTAGGTCCTTGATCATCGCCAGCCAGTGATCTTGGATCGACTGCCCATCACACACTTGTGCCTTAAAAAGTCTCCTCAAAACTTGATAACGTGGTGCATGACTCTATTCACTAAACAACTCTTGTAGGTGAGCCAACATTTGGCAAGCAGTCCTAATGTCTTCATATTGGTGCTACAACTCATCTGATATTGAACCCAACATGTTGCACCTAACTTTGACCACTTCTCATAAGACGATCTCTATTCAGTGATCAGATGAGCTGGTAGAGTGAGAATTTTATTGTCCAATATATAAGATAGCTTATCAGAACTCAAAATAATTTTTAGGTTTTGGAACCAATCCTTGTAATTTAGTTTGGTTAGTCTGTGGATATCTTGGATTCGAGATAGGAGGTTTGATGCAGACATTTTTTTACAGTGAGTCAAATTTTCTAATTAGACTTGTAATTTGACTTAACCAATTTATTTAAAAATTTTATTTTTAAACAAATTTAGGCTTTCATTAGTTTCTCGGATCCCTATATTTTCTTAGCAGAGATGCGAAAGTCTCCATGATTATTGACTTTTAGTGGATGCTGCAGTCCCACCGACTGGCTCACCACCTCACCTAATAGTTATTGGTGATGGGTCAATCGATGAGTGGACAACTTTTGTCCAATATTTCTATAAATATGGTGTACCCAAAATTGGTCTCTAATTCATGAAGCTCACCATGCGCAAAATATTGCTCTACTTCTTAGTTAAGCCAGACTCACTATTTGCATAAATTGGATTTTTGATTTTGATCCTCACCGTATTTGGAATATTAAGCCCAACCCATCTTCCAATCCATAGCATCCCATGCCTAATAGATGTGGATGCATCTTTTCAGTGCAACTAAACCACTGTATCCAGCTAAGAACAATCAATCCCACAAAAGGCTTGCACATCTACAATGGTGGAAGACCTATGACTTTATATTTTCTTAGAAAGATTTCAATTTAGGTATCTTAGACTTAACTTACTTATAACGATTATCACTAGCCTAATGGCACGGGTTAGCTCGAATTATTGCCCACCTCAAACTAGACCTAGATCGATCAAAATGGTTAGCTAAGTAAAATTGATGGGAGGGATGTTCCATTAACTCACCATGAATGCATTCAACTTGAGTAGCTCCCAATTAAAAATCTATCGATCGTATCTGCGAAACTTACCTTAGACACTAAATTATTGAACCAGAATCAATTGGATTAGCCTATAATCCAAGGCTCAAACCATGGAGCCAAATTAGGTCTTAAAGTAGTCGACCACATGTGACTATGAGTCGACCTTGACCAAGACTTACATATAATGGGTGGGTCAAATCTAAGTACTTCTAATCCCACCTAACCAACTCTTGATTCGGTTTGATCAACTGCATGATCTAATTGAATTACCCATACCCGAACCCATGTTTTATGAAGGTGTATTTTTAGACCTAATTGATTTCATAAACTTAATTCTTAATTAAGTCCAAGGATTCAATGACAAAATATGTATCAAAGATCCTAGGATTTTAGGATCTAGGATTTTGCAAAAAAGTAAATTTTTATTTTGGATTAAGAATAAATGCGCAGTATCCTTACACGCCATAAAAGCATCCCATCGAATAGGAATCGAGGGCATTTAAATCTTTCTTACTCTTATGACCAGACGAGCAAGGAGAATGCCTTAATCAGAAATATGTAAACTATACTACAAAATAGTTTAATCTAATACATATATCTCATATATAATTCGAGAACTAAACTATGCATGATTTGCATATGTCACATATATCAAATTAAAATATTTAAAAATATGTTTTAGATCTGATTACATCTCATGTAACATCTAAAAATAAAAACTTAAATAATCACATCACAAAAGTTTTAATCTAGACTATTCATGGTATAGTTCTATCAAAACTAGTCTAGACATGCATCATATATATCACATACATAGAAAAATTTGATGCACCTACTGATTTCAGATCTAGTTACAGCTCATGTAACATCTGAAATCTAAAATATTAGATCATAAAAATAAAAAAAATGATCAAAAATAGATAAAAAAAACTACAAATATAGCTCTGATACTAGTTGAAGGAAAACCTAGTTTTCCTGCTGCATGATCGATCTGATCTGATCAAATTTAAAGTAAAAATTTTAATTTTATTTCTAATGATCCAATCAAATTTGAGAGTTCTTAGAATTGATTGGAATAATATGATAGTAAAAATAAAAATTAAAATTAAAATAGTAACATCTTATGTTACTTGATCGGGTAATCATTTACCCGATGTGATGATCTGATGAATGATCCAAGGTTTTGATTCAGTGGCATATGTGCCCGACCTCTACTAAAGTCCACTTGGATCAGATCTCGATGTCCTTTCCTTCTAGATCTAATCTTAGAAGATCAGATCTGAAAATTTTTGGAGCACTTTCAAAAATGATCTCCAATAGTAGCATGCCCATCACACGAACTGAAATTGCTTTGCTTGATCTTCGTGCCTGCAGGACCTTGACCTTTCCTTGCTATTTTGCCCAACTCCTTAGGCATAAAGAAGAGGGAGAAGATCAGAGGGAGAGGGCATGGAGATGGAGAGAGGGGTAGGGCTTCATCATCGATTAATTGCATTTCCAAACACCTTTGGCAAGAGGTCTATTTACAGACCTTTGTGCAGCCTTGGAGTCCTAGGGCTTTGAGCATTTGGTTTGCTTAAGGTAGAAGGACTCCCATCCAAAATCCCATGCCTTAACCCATTTTTCCTCAGATTTTTGTCACACAAATATCAAAAAAAGGTGGCATGGAGAAGGGATAAGCATCAGGACTTGGCGCAAGGCTCTTATCTCCCCAGAGTTTGATCCAAATCAAACTCTTTGACCTAGTTGAAACCTATTTGAATGGGGGTCTCCACCTTTATCCTTATGGGGCGCACGGCCAAAGAGGGCATGTACCCTTCCCTTTTTCATGAAATACCTCGACGTGCATGCCCCTAGAAATTCTCTCGGGGAAGCATGCCCCTCCCCCTTCTTTCCTATGAAGAACGGGTCAAATGACCCCTTGTCTTGATGCCCCATGCATGGATTTAGGACAAGCCCTAAACTCTTTAAGACATGCTATAATTTGACTAGGACAAGGCCCAATCAGATTAGGATAAACCTATGCAAGGTTTCTAGATGAGCCAAATCTAATTTGACTCAATCAAGATGAACTAAAAAGATGACAGAAGGAGAAAGTCAAGCTCAATCGTGTGCTAATATGATTTTCTTGAATCTAATTGGATCAAATCTAAATTAATTGAATTGGATTAGCCTAATTGATGACATCTAGACCTAAACTTTTATTTATATGACCTAGTTAGGTTCAGTCTATATGGTAACGAGACACGTCGTGATCTCTATCATCGACATCATCAAAATACCTTTCGATGGACCAAAACTCTTCTGATTTATCCAATTAGAATCATGGATCATCAAGATAATTCTAATTGATCTCAAAATTCACTAATGACACCTAGCAGTATATGATGGTAATCCATTAGAATCGAATATGAACCTCTTAGTGCAGCTACCTATGTAATTGGGTTATTCTATTATGTACCCCGATAGTATCAAGGTGAAGGTGAACTCGTCAGACTTAATACTCATCATTTGAATAAATCATTTATTTCAAGTTTGATATGAAATCCTAATAGAAACATCTTTCTATTAATTCACACTACCATGGAAATGGGCTTAAGGACTCAATCTCATGATCATCATAGGATTACTCCTCTACCGAGATTGATAGTCCCTTATTAGTGCGATCCAATTCTTACAACAAATATGCTATAGGCAACATACACCTCAGAATTCTAAATGATGAGTAGAATGAGTTATAGTGTAGTCAAACTATAACACACTTAAGATGAACTGTCGATACACCTTAGGTCAAAGAACTAGACACACAACTATAGCATCGAGCTAGTCATCGATAAGAAGGTAGACTCCCTTATGACTGCTTGAGGTTATGATGCTCAGTGGCTTTATCTTAACAAGTATCTATACTCTCACTTCAATATCTCCATATTGTGGACTTAAGACTCATTTATCCTAAGAAAATTATCGTACACCGATCTTCTAAATCGATCATTATCCTTGTGATGATCCTATGATTGAAAGCAATTTATGAGTAATTATGATAACACATATCTTAAATTTTTAACTATTAAAAATATGCATTATCGTACTTATTAACTCAAAGAATATATTATAGACACTTTAAATACATAATATAAAAGAAAATAATTTTTTTATTAATTTTTATTAAAATCATAAAAAAGCTTCTAAAACGTATTTTATAAGTGTCGGCCAATCAAGCTTCTTAGATACTCATCTAACAAGCAATTGGATTGCTAATTGACTCAATTCAATTGAGCAATTAGACTAAGATTAAGTTTATTTGAATTAGATTCAATTAGAATTAGTTTGGACTTAATTGGGTTAAGTTCAATTGATTTACAAGATTAACCAATTATTGAAAAAAATAATTTCTTGTTAGATTAGAACTTGAGTGTACCTAATTACTAATTGAGTTAGGATTTAAATCAAATTTAAATTTGATTTAATTTGATTTAATTAGGCTTGTAGTTCGACTAGGATCACTCTTTAATTAGGTTGTGTTAATCCTAGTTTAATTGTGTTTGAAATTAGTTTTGACCTACCTTTAATTGAAGAGTCCTAGTTAGACTAGGACTCCTCTTAATCTCTTATGCTAAGAAGGAAAAGCCCCGTACCTATTTTTTCTCCTATTGGCATGAGTTTTCTCATGCCAATCTAAAGTTCCACACCACCCTCTTTCATGGTTTTGGAATTTATTTTGAATTGGTCAAAATAGGTAAGTTGTTATGCCTATGATTCTTTTTGAAAGAGTCCTTCAATTCTAAAACTCCTCCTCTACCCTTTTAGTTTTTTTGTCTCATGCCCCATCCTTTATTGTTTCCTATTTTCTTATGATTTTTGGTGTTCCTTTTTGATTCTCAATGCACAAGTTAAGATGGGTGTTATCCAAGAGTTGGACGCCCCTATGTTTCCTTGTTTGACTTTTTACTTCTTAAACTGTTTAACCTTAGGAAGAACTCTTAGGTGGGGCACCACTTTTTAAGTGGTTGTTGGCATGATATCCCTAGGTCTTTCCATACAAAATTAGAAGAAAGAGAGGATGAGGGGTGTGGGAGGTTTGGTGCTCCAAGGCTTTGGGCATGATGGTCTCATTAGGACATGAAAGGTTCATGTGAGAATAAAGGAAGAAAAGAAGGTCTTCTCTTTAGGGTTTCTTTCTCAGGTCTTTTTTTTTTAATCTTTTGAGAAGATATTTTCATGAAAAAATTTAGGAAGAAAGAGAGAGGAAAAGATCTCCTCTTGCCTAGGCGTGGAGGTCTGTTTAGGACATCAATGGTTGATGTCCTGAAAAGAGATGATGTGTCTTCTCTTAAGGCTTTTTCTTAACCCTTTATTTCCTATATTTTGGGAGATCCAAAAGTTAGACTTCTCCCTTCATCTTCCTCCTTATCTTCATCTCTTAGATTATTTAAGAAATTTGAAGAAATTTTTATAGATCGACTATCAGGAGGGATCAGCAAAAAACTAGTACTTCAAGCAGATCTTTGTTCGTTGAACCTTCGATCTGCTTAGTGACCCTGTATGGATAACCTATAGAAGCTGGACATGCTATGTGGCTCCAAGTAATAAGGAAAACATCGAATATCGGCTGTGATATTTTTGATCCATGCAATGGTAAGAGATTTGCTCTCTTTTCTGACCTAGATGTGATCTAGGATTTCTAGAATACTTCTAGATCTAGGATTTCTAGAATTATTCTAGATCTAGAATTTTGATATGATCAATACCAACCCTGATTTACTTTTTATATTTATTCATGCATCATGATATGTTATAGGTCTTATATGTAGAGTTTAATGATTAGATCACATGCGTAAGTAGATTAAATAGCTTAATCTATGTCTTTCGCTGCATCTAGCTTTGAAAAAGTTTCAAAATGTATGCATGAAATCCTACATGATTTTCCAACAATGGTATCTAATATAGTGGTATCAGAGCACTAGATTCTTTTATGACATGATCATGCATGCTTTAAAATAAATCTAAAAATAAAAATTAAAGATCACATATATTGATCATAAGGTTGTCTTGTTGTAAAGTTAACTCCTTATAATAAAAAGATTATCCTAGTATGTGCTGATCTAAATTTTTAAATTATGAATAACTTAGATGTGATCTAAATAATTTTAAGATTCAATTTTTTAATTTTAAATATAAAAAATAAATAGATATTTGATCTATTATTAATTATTTAAATTAGATCTAAATAATATAGGATCGCACATACTGATTATAAGGTTATCCTGCTATAAGGTTTTCACCTCATAGTGGAGAGATTGTCCTAGTATATGCTTCCTAAATCATAAATAAGTTAGATAAGATCTAAAATAATTTATGATTTATTTTTAAATTTTAAATCTAATATTAATTAATTTATGATATGATTTTGATCATTTAGATAAGATCCATATGATAGGCTTCATGTTTAGATCTACGTCCTCATATTATATATGCTCGATATGTAGTTCTGATTTTTGAATCTAGAATGTTTATGTATTACAAATATGCTTTGTAAAATTTAAATTGTAAACTTATTTTTTGCAAAATTCTAGATTCAAAATCCTAGGACATGATCTAAATATTGAAATAAATCAGATCTAAAATCATAAATTAAATTTGATTCAATATAAATTATTTATAAAATTTAAAAATATTTTAAATGATGAAATCAAAAATTAGTTCTGAGCTTCCAAACTCCAACCCATAAGTCTTGAACTTAATTAAGAATTAAGTAATTATTTAGGATAATGGGTTAGCTTTGATTAGATCATTAACTAGGTTAGACCTAGGGTTAGATTAAATATAGACTAAGTTAAGAAATTGATCAAACTTAATTAATAGTTAATTAGAATTTGGTCATTTCTTTTTTATAGATTGTTGGTGCAAAATCTGGTTGTCGCCAAAATTGAGGCTGGAGTCGAAGAAGATGAGGTCACCATCGGTGACCTACAAAATAAATCTCATTCAGAGTTGGGGTTGGTGGCTCCGACAAGACCCTCTGACGATCAAGTCAGCTCTTTCGGCCAACAGAAATAGAGTCCTCAGAGAGATTCTGATAGAGTTTTTAGAAAGAAATCAAGAGCTTGGAGAAGGTGTATCTGGAGGGTCCCTTATATAGGTGGAGCCCATAACAAATCGATAGTGATATCCATAACCGTCTGATAGTGGGCCATTCAGGGCCACATGAGGTTTGTTATGAAGGATCGTGTCTGTTGTCATGATGTGCCAGTCCGTCGGAGTCTAACAACTCAAGTTCAGATGGGATAGCCGTAGATAATAAAGAATACTTAGCTAACACCGTTCTAGATGAGTTCAGAGGTTCTTGAGATCACCCACGCTTGGACCATCATTTGCCATATCATGAGTCGGTGCGGAGGCCTTTTCAGGCAATTGGTAAGAGAAGTCCAAAAGGAGCATGACAGGCAGAGAAGCCTGGGAAGAGTTCGACTGGTGGTGAAGCCTATCCAGAGTTCGATCGTAGAAGGAGTCCAGCTGAAGGAGAAGTCCGGCAGAAGTCTGACTGCTAAAGAAGTTCGACTGAAGGAGAAGTCCGGTAGGACTCCAACTATTGAAGGAGTCTGGGAAGTCTTATGGATTCGGTGGAAGCCCGTCCTTGGCCACTGATACTGGATCGGCCAATTCAAAGGTCAGACATTCCGACCAAACTTCGACAGGAGTGGGTTTATCCCCAACACTAGTCCCCCTACTCCTGAGTTCAAAATTCAAAATAAGAAAGTTTGGATGCAACTACCGAAGTTCTATTCCTACGTCTAATCGGAAGAGACATTTTGGCATCTACCGCATCGGCTCTTGGGCTCATTAAATTTTAAATGACTTTAAGGAGACGGCCTTTCAAATTTTCTACCGTAACACTACCCTAGGTATGACGTAATAAAAAACCTACCCATTGCCACTCCCCTATCATGATGAGTGGGATGCAACGCACATGGAGCGGCTAAGTAAGATCTGCAATCATAACCACCTCGGGTTGTCCTTAGCTATTTAAGGCCTTCTCCCCCATCGAAAATTTATTCTTACCTGAGTCTTCTTCCCTCCTGAGCCTTTGCCTTCTTCCTGCATGAGAGCACCGGTTCTTCCTTGCATCCTCTCCATTTTTGGCACTCCTCCACTCGATTTTCATCGCTCCCATCGCTTCTTTGCCCCTCTCAATCAACTTAGGTCGGCCTCCTATCACCTATTTTTGATTTCTCTAGCATCTTTTTTCTTCTTGCTCTTTTGATTTCTCTAGTAGAAGCTTCTGTAGTACATTTTTACTTGATTTTTGGGAATTTTCCTAGAATTTTATTTTGATTTGAATGTCTTCCGAAACCTTCCATTCCACCAATTCTTGGAGCTTGTCTGGACCGACCTTCCTAGATCCCGCACCCCTGGCTGAGGTTGAGCCTAGGAACATGTCTCACCAGTCTTTTATTCTGGATACCATCCCTTCAGTTTTGACTCCAAACGATCTTTCATTGATCTGCATCCAACATGGGGTTCCCTCGGAGTATGACCTCGAGCTCCCTGGGTTGGACGAACGTGCCAGCAAACCTCTAGTTGGTCAGTTTTGTCTATACTTAGAGACCTTGCATGTTGGGCTTCGACTTCCACTGCCCCCCTTTGTAATTGCCCTCTTCCAGTTCTTGAACATCTCCTTCATCTCTATTATGCTGAACTTCTTTTGGTTCATGATAGGTTTTCTTTTTCTCTACCATCTGGCTAAAGTTTGACCGACTATCTCGTTATTCCAAAAGTTCTATACCTTCAAATACCATCCTTTCGTAAATGACTGGTGGTACTTCTTTCCTCCGTTTGGTAAGAAGGGGTTACTGAAAGGTGCTCCTTCTTTCATTCATAACTGAAAGAAGAAGTACTTCTTCGTCCGATGTCTGACCTTACTGCTTGACCTTTCTTCCTGGGACTTCTTCCGGGAATCAGTTCGCTGATCCCTTAATTTAGATGGAGCCAACCTTG
The DNA here is from genome assembly GCA_006176705.1 of Cocos nucifera. Classification (NCBI taxonomy): domain Eukaryota; kingdom Viridiplantae; phylum Streptophyta; class Magnoliopsida; order Arecales; family Arecaceae; genus Cocos; species Cocos nucifera. The sequence goes on along the minus strand of QRFJ01004277.1, from coordinate 10,880 downwards.
AGTCTTCTAATAAGCTTAAGGCGTACTGAGCTGCTCCTCTTTCCAACCTTCTAAAAGAGCAAGACCTTGTTCAACCTTGGCTTAAGTCCTCTCAACCCCATCGATACTATTATTGTTATTACTACTTTTTGCCTCATGTATGCACATATATATATGAGTATGAATGTTCAATTCTCGTGAAGTTTTGTATGTACCTTGGCTAACTATAATTTTTTCTTTGTCATAGAAATGGATACTGATGCTGTGGAGAGGCTCACCAAGGGCCTTTAAGCACAAAAGAAAAGGAAGAGGAAGGCCCCAAGGGAGGGTTCAAAATGGGTGAAGGTCGATGCCTCCGACCCTACAGCTCCTGCTATCGTAGATGTGACAATCAAGGTCTGCCCACTAATCGATGTCACCCCAACCGCCAGCATCGATGTCATTGAAGGAGGGTCTCTCCCCTCGAGCCCACAGGTCTTTCGATAGGGGATCATGCATCAAACCCTTCCACCAACATGGAAAAGGAGAAGGGGAAGGGAAGGTCGGCCGTTGCAAAGGTAGCCCGCAAGGCCCGTCCGGGTGAGCCAAGTATAAACGACAGCAATGATCTGGGGGCGGACCCCTTCGACAACTCGAACATCATCTGGGATCTAACTGACAAATTTGCCATGCTTGAGGTAGTGGACCACATGGTTGACCTTGACTGAACATAGTTTGTCTGGCACTTTCTTGTGACTTTTTTCAAGGTAATCATCTTATCATACTTTCTTTTTCATTTTTCTTTCTTTCATTCCTCTATTTTATTGCTACTTTGCTATGGTAGTTGGATCACCAAATAATTATCCACCTCAAGAGGGCAAATCACTAGGAGGCAGAGGCGCTGAAGGTCCAGGAGGATCTTCAAGCTGAGATTGGTTGTCTCTAGGAAAAGGCCATCGAAGCCGAGCACTCCATGAAGGAGAAGGCAGCGGAAGTTGTGAGTCTCCTAGGTGCACTCCGAAAGAGGATCTTATCTCGATCGGGCTGAAGGCCACTTTGGCACTGGAGGAGGAGAAAAAAAAAGCCAAGGGGAGGGTCGCTGAGTTGGAGGCTCGTAAGATGAAGTCAACTTCGGAGGTGGCAGCCCGGATCATGGAGGAGTTCAAGGCCTCCTTCAAAATAAAAGACCTGAACATCACCTTCGATGAGAAGGCATTCATCAAGGGCTTCGAACTCTGCAAAGGGAGGGTGGCATGGAAATTTTCCAAGCTCGACTTGAGCTTTTTGGATGAGGAGGATCTTGGCGAAGAAGCAGGACCGTCCAGCACTACAACCAATCATTCCCCTGCCGAGCCTACCCCCAATCCATCCAAACCTACCTTGGAGGCGCCCAAGCCTGCTATACCCCTTGAGGTTGAGGTCCTCGAATAGTTGTACTTTATACTTTTTCTCTTTTATTTTGCTTTATACTTAATAGTTTTTAGTTAAATAAAAGTGAATTTACTTTTGTCTATGCCTTTCTTTATATTGGTGTTATGCCATGTGTTATCCAGAATCCCTCCAATAATTAGAGCCATAACCAACCATCTCTAGTCAACGTCGACCTCTTACTTCAGGGAGTTTCATTGAAACCTTTAATAAAAAGCTTAAATAAGGAAGTCCACCATCTGAAGAAGAAGTTGAAGAAGATGGAGGATGACCTTCAAGCTTCTCGTAAGAATGCTTCGAAGGAGACCAAAGAGGTCACTCACGTCCAAAATTTACACATGAAGGACTCTACAAGCTTTAGCATCCAGAAGGACAGCTTTGAGAGGGAGATTGTCGAGCTCAAGAAAAATACCAGTGATGAATCTTGGGCACTAATGGCGAAGATCAGCTCTAATCCATCTATTGGAGGGGAGTTTGCCATAATCTACCGACAAGGCTCGGTACGACTGGGACTGGTCCAAGAAGATCTCTAAGCTTCAGAAGCAGTTATGAGACTCCAAGAACTGGCACAATAGTTATAGAATAACTTGGGCAAAAAAAATATCCAGGCTTGAATGGGAGCTCAAGACCGCTAGAGATGAAGCGACATATTTTCAGAGGTGATTGTACAGTAGTCAGCAAGCCAGTGCAAGTGGCGAGTTGGAGGAGATTGCCTCCTTGAAGAGGACTATCGATGAGCTCTTAGAAGCAGTCAGGATGGAGAAGGCTGAGCTTCAATGGTTGAAGCTCCAGCTAACCTACGAACATTAGGCTGTCAAGGATGCGAAGGCTGAGTCTGAAGTCTTAAGAAAGCAGTGGTGAGAGCTTGAAGGCAAATTCCAACATGTCAGCAAGATGTACATAGATGGCCTATATAATAAGAAAGAGCTTGACGGGGAGATCCTTAGGCTAAAGCAGGCCTTGATGATGGCTGGGGTCGATAGCCCAAAGTCTGAGGAGTCCAATCCGTATTAGAGATTCGGCCTTTTTCCTTCTTCTTTTTTTTCATGTAATCGATCTTGCCAACCTTTATTTTGCTTGTAGTAAACTTATATTTGCAATAAAATGGTACATTTTTCATCATTTTCTTATATGAATTCAATGCTTGTTAATGGCTTCACTTTCTTCATCTTATTTTTCTTTGTTTTGTCTTCTAATGAGATGCTTGTTGTGGATGCCGAGCTGTCCCTTCAGCGAACTATGATGGGATTCTCCTTTTCGTATTTGATGTAGCCAAAGGGGGGATACATATAAGGATCGCTTGTAGGGCTTTTCCCTTCTTCTCATTTTAGATTAACGAGGCCTTGGCCTACTTTCTATTAGAATGAGGTTCTCTTCTATTCCTTGCATGATCATAGGGGTACGTTAGGACCGTTGATAGGGCCTCTCCTCTCATCTCGTCTTAGTCTAACGAGGTCTTCGGTCTTGCTCACGTTAGGACGAGATTTTTCTTCTATTCCTAAAGTGGCTGTAGGAGCACATTTGGACCGTTGACATCTTTCCTCATATTGTCTTAGATTAACGAGGCCTTCGACTTTGCTCACGTTAGGATGAGGTTCTCCTTCTATTCCTAACATGGCTGTAGAGATACATTAGGAGTATTGAAAGGATCTCTCTCCTCATCTCATCTTAGATTAACAAGATGTTCAGCTTTGCTCATGTTAGGATGAGGTTCTCCTTCTATTCGTAACATGGATGTAGGAGCACATTAGGACCGTTGATAGAGCCTCTCCTTTTTTATCATCCTAGATTAACGAGGCCTTCAACTTTGCTCATGTTAGGATGAGGTTCTCCTCCTATTGCAAATATGGTTGTAGTAAAGAAAAAAATCTATTTTCTGGATTAGATTCGTTCAGATTTGATTAGATCAGGAGGGATATTTCAAAAATTTTTCTCTTTAAAATCCTAATCAGATCTGAGACTCCTCAAATCTAATCTTATTAATCTAATAATAAAATAAAAATGAAGATAAAAATTAAATCTAATTTGATTATACCTTTATTTTGGGTAATCTAATTACCTTGTGATGATTCTGATGTTTGCCTGAGGTTTTAGATGTAGCCACGCAAGTGCTTGGCTTCTATCGATATTCACTCAGGTAGGATCTGAAGATCTTCTCCTTCTTAATCAATCCTTCAAAAATCAAATTTGGATCTAATCTTGAAGATCTTCAAAATGGCTTTTGAAGAATAGCCATTGTCTCTTGCAGCAGTGCTGCCTTCTTCCTTTCCTGGCATCTTTCACTTGCTTGGATTGCACCTTCTTTATGCACAAAGTCCCTTGGGTGTGGAGAGGAGAGAGAGGATCAGAGGGTGGCATGGAGAAGGAGTGAGAGGGGCTATGTGGTGTGTGCTAAAGGCAGAATCCTTAAATTCTAGACGCAGACAGGATTTATATAGACCCTGCTGCGCCATGCAGTGCCACATCATCCGGGCTAATCATAGCCCTTTGTGCAATCAGATCTAAATCTGATTGTTGGGATGACATCATCTGGTCCAATCAGATTAGAGACCCTCAAAGCTCTCCTTAGGTGGCACCAAAATTGGGTCAAACAAGTCTTCTTGACGCCACCTAATTTAATTCCCTGAAGCAACTGGAGTCCCATCTGTATGGGACTCCATATTTTATCCTCATGGGGAGCACGCCTTCCTAGGTGTGCACCCCCTTCCTATCTACTTTTTAGTAGGAGGATAAGTCTCTAGGTTCCCTCCTATGGGTGCATGATACATGAGCAGATGTCTAAGTGTCCAAGATCAACATTTGACCAATGTCCGAAGATAAGATTTAGCAGGTGACGAAAAATGGCAGGTGTTGTCTCAAATTTATCTCATAAATTAAGATAATTTTTTCTAATCTGGATAAGCTCCAGTCAAACTAAGTAAAGATTCCTGAGTGAGCCCAAACACTTTTGGCTCAATCAAGATAAGTTTTAATTATTGTTAAAGAAGAACATTAAGCTCAATCGTGTGCTAGCACGATTTTCTTGAACTTAATTGAATTTTATTCAAATCAATTGAATTGGATTAATCCAATTGATGATATCCATATCTAAACCATTGTTTGTGTGACCTAGTTAGGTTCAGTTCCGTATGGTAATGGGATATATCATGATCTCTATCATCGACATCATCGAAACACCTTCCGATGGATTAGAACTTTTTTGATTCAGTACATCCAAATCATTCTAATTGCTTCTAAAATCCACGAGTGACACCTAACAGCATATTGTGGCAATCCATCAGAGCTAAAAGCAAACCTCTTGGTGTAGTTATCTATGTGATTAAGTTCCTCTCTCTTGATCTCCGATCGGATTAGGGTTAAGGTGATCTCGTCAAACCCTAATTTTCGTCATATGAATTAATCATTTGATTCAAGTCCAAAGTGAAAATCCTAATAGAAACTCTTTCTATTATTTTACTCTACCATGGCCATGGGCTTATGGACTTGATTCTCATGATCATCATAGGACTACTCCTCATCTATCGAGGTAGATAGATCCCCTATTGGTGGAATCCAATTCCTACAATGAACATGCTATAGCCAACATACACCTCAGGATTCTAAATGGCTAGGAGACCGAGTTATGGTATAGTCAAACTACAACACCCTCAAGGTGAATTGTCGATGCACCTTAAGTCAAAGAACTAGACATACTACTGCAGCTTCGAGCCAGTCATCGATGAGAAGGTAGACTTTTTCATGACTGCTCGAGGTGGTCACGCTCAGTGCTCTCATTCTCTAACAAGTACCTATACTCTCACTCCAGTATCTCTATACCATAGACTCAAGACTCATCTATCCAAAAGAAGCAATCATACACCAACCTTCCGGATCAATCACCATCCTCATGATGATCTTATGATCGGGAGTATTTTATGAGTTGATAATAAAAATTCATGTCCTAAATTTTCAACTCTTAAAAATATGAACTATCATTACCATCGACTCAATGGATGCATTACAAATACTTTCAAATACACACTATGATAGAAAATAATCTATTTTATTATATATAGTTAAAATTATAATTTTGTCCTTAGAAGTGTATTACAAGTGTTAGCCAATCTGACTTCTAGGATACACATATCTAACAAACTTCCACTTGACCTAAAGTCAATTGGCTATAAATCTAAGTTCCATCTTCTCAAGGTGGGCTTCGATCTTCTACTGGCCCAACTACTTTGTAAGTGGGTCTGCCTCATTGTCTATGGAGTCAACTCTCTTAACCTCGATGTAACCTTTCTCAAGGTAATCATGGATTAGGTGGTATCACCGCTTGATGTGCTTGGATTTTTGGTGAGACCTCGACGCCTTAGCAAGGGCTATGGCGTCATTATTATCGCAGTACAGAGGAATGGCATCCGATGGCATCACTCTGATCTCTACGACAAACTTGTTATACCAGTATGCCTCCTTCGTAGCTTCTGACGTAGTGATGTATTCTGCTTCCATGGTGGAATCTTCTATCATTATCTGCTTGAAACTCTTTCAACTGATAGCACCACCATTACACACAAACAGACTCTCAGATGTCAACTTTCGATCATTTATATCAGACATAAAATTTGAGTGTGTATATCCCTAGACTCGAGTTCTTCATTTCTAAAAGTCAACATCATATCCTTAGTTCTTCTTAAGTACTTAAGGATACATTTCACAGAAGTCCAATGTTCTTCACCTGGATTCGACTGATATCTGCTCATGACACTCACAGCATGGGCTATATTAGGTCGTGTACATAACATGGCATACATGAGGCTCCCTATTGATGAGGCATAAGGGACCTTGCTCATGCGTTCAATCTCCTCAGGTGTGTTGGGATATATTTTTTTGGAGAGATGAATGCCATGTCTAAAGGGTACCAATCCCCTCTTGGAGTTTTTCATGCTAAACCTCTTAGCACTTTTTCTATGTACATCTTCTGTGAAAGACCTAGCATTCTATTCTGTCTATCTCTATAAACCTTAATTCCTAGAATAAAGGATGCTTCTCCAAGGTCTTTCATGGATAATTCTTTAGATAACCACATTTTAACTGTGGTCAACATGGAAATATCATTTTCAATAAGGAGGATATCATCCACGTACAGTACGAGGAAGATAATAGCGCTCCCACTGATCTTTTTGAAAACACATGGTTCCTCCTCGTTCTTGATGAAATTAAATAATTTGATCAAATTATTAAAACGAGTATTCCAGCTCAAGATGCTTGCTTAAGTCCATATATGGATCTTTGCAGCTTGCATACTTTGTGATCAACATCACTAGATGTAAAACCTAGTGGCTGTTCCATATAAATATCTTCCTCAAGGTATCCATTTAAGAATGCTATTTTCACGTCCATTTGCCATATGTCATAATCGAAATAGATTGCAACAACAAGCAATGTGCGGATGGATTTTAGCATGGCTACTGGCAAAAAGTTATCCTGATAGTCAAATCCTTCGTGCTGACTGTACCCTTTTGCCATAAATCTAGCTTTGAATATCTCCACATTTCCATCTGCACCAATCTTTTTCTTGTAGATCCATTTACACCCAATTAGTACTATACCTTCTAGTCGATCTACCAAGGTCCAGACTTGGTTTGAGTGCATCGAGTCAATTTCTGACTTTATTGCCTCTAACCATTCCTCGGAATTGATATTCGATATCACCTCGTCATAGGTTTTAGGATCATCACCATGAATCCCATTACCTATGAGGAACATTTTCTCTACTTTCTCTGAAATAGTACCTAAGTACCTCTCAGGAGGACGAAAAATCCTTTTCGATCTATGAGGTAGAGGAGGTAGTGATTGTATTGGCTCAAACTAATTTGGTTCCATAGGATCCTAAGCTTGTTGCTCTTATGAGATTTTTTTCTCGAGCTTGATCTGCTTTCCAATGCCACCATCTTGAATGAACTATTTTTCAAGAAAGATGGCATGCCAACTCACAATCACATTGTGGTCTTCTGGAATGTAGAAATAATATCCTAATGACTCTTTAGGATATCCTATGAATCAAGCTCTAAAGGATCTATAGTATAACTTGTTTGCTTGTTGTCTTTTGACATGAGCCGGACAATCCTAAATTCTGAGATAACTCAGACTTGGTTTTTTACCATGCCATATCTCATACGGCATAGTAGGAATGATTTTAGAGAAAACCCTATTCAGTAAATATATAGCAATTAACAGACTATGTCCCCATAAAAAATCAGGAAGGTCTGTGAAGCTCATCATGGATCGGACCATATCTAATAGGGTCCGATTCCTTCATTTCGAAATTCCGTTGAGTTGAGGTATTCCAGGCAGAGTCTATTGAGAGACTATGTCATTTTGCTTAAGATAGTTGAAAAATTCTCGACTAAGGTATTCACCTTCTCAATCTGATCGAAGAATCTTAATGGGTTTTTTAATTTGCTTTTCAACTTCATGTCTGAATTTTTTAAACTTTTCAAAGGCTTCAGACTTGTATCTCATAAGATACGCATACCCATACCATGATAAATCATCGATAAAGGTTATGAAGTAGTCAAAGTTGTCTTAACCGGTATATCAAATGGGCCGCACACATAGTATGTACTAGGGCAAGTAGTTTCGTGGCCCTTTTTTCATGTCCTACAAAAGGGAGCTTAGTCATTTTGCCATGAGGACATGATTCATAAATTTGATATGACTCAGAAGTCAACGAACTCAATAGCTCGATTTTCTTCAATTTGTTAATCCTATCTTTTGCTATATGACCTAGCCTTAGGTGCCATAGATACCTATCATTTGGACTATCCTTAGATCATTTTGATCTTATGGCATTCATATTTTGCTCGATATTAAAGATAGATACATCAATATGTAACTGGTAGAGATCGTTAATAAGAAAACCACTTGCAATTTTATTTCTTTCATAAAGAATATTACAATGATCCTTAAGAAAACTAATTACATAGCCTTCTTGTGCTAAACTTGAAATAAAAATCAAATTTCTGCTTGCAGCAAGCACATAATAACAATCCTTAAGTACTAAATCTAAGCCAAATGGTAGTCGAAGAGCGTAGGTTCCTATGGTCACAACAGCAATTCTTGCTCTATTTCCGACGTGTAGGATCATCTCACCATCCCTTAGCCTCCTGCTATCCTTAAGACCCTGCACGAAAGTGCACAAATGAGCACTAGAACCAGAGTCTAGCAGCCAACTGAATATAGAAGAAATTGTAAGGTTAGATTCAATAACGAGCGTACCATTAGAAGGATCTGTCTCCTTCTTATTCTTCAGGCTGGTCAGGTATGTAGGGTAGTTCAACTTCTAGTGGCCGTCAGTATTAAAATGGAAATACTTTTCTTTGTCAGTGCCTTTCTTCTTCAGCTCTACTTTCTTTTTCTTTCCACCTTCCTCCTTTTATTTTTTCACAGACTTCTTCTTCTTTCCAAAAAACTTTCTCTTGGAAGAAGTCCATTCCGTAGTAAGTACTGAGCCTTTAGAATCTTTCATGAAAAGCTCAGCAGTAACCAGCATTTTTAAAAGTTCGACTAGAGTTCTAATTTATGCATATGGTAGTTCATGTAAGATTGATTGAAATTATGTCATCTAGTAGATCCAATTAACTCCGAGCTTCTCAAGCTCTTCAAGTCCTTGATCATTATCAATGATCTTGGACGACTGCATGCAATTAGCTTTAAAATCATTTAGTGACCTAATTGGCTGCGACTCTATTCACCAAACAAAATCTGCAGGTGAGCCAACATTGGTGGCAGTCTTGATATTCATGTTACGCTGAAGTCATCACATCAGCCCAACATGTAGTTCTGCCTATATCTTATCCATCCATTATCAAGAAACGCTCTCCTATTCATGGATGGACGGACTGGTAAGTGGGGGGACTGTCCAATACATGAGTTCAACTTCTCAAACCCAAAATAATTTGAAGTTTCAAGCAATCCTTATAATGGTCGTCAGTCTATGTCCAGGATACGGCTGTGGATGATGCGGATATTTTTTTAGTGAGTCAAAGTTTTTAGTTAGATTTATAATTAAAACTGTCAATTTTTTAGTTTGATTTTTAAAATAAATTAGCTTTAATTTCTCAGATCCTACACTCTCAATGATCTATATGATTACTATTTCTAGGGATAGTCCCACACTACTTCAGCTCACCAATAATGAAACAACTCTATCCAATGATTCTCTAATCAGGTGCACCCAGACTTGTCTCTAATTCATAAATCTCACCATTCCCGAAATATTGATCCATCCTTAGTTAAGTAGACCCACCATTTGCACAATTAAATTTCTAATTGGAGTCTCTCACCGTACCAAAATATTGAGCCAATCCATCCCCAGCCCATAGCATCCAATGCCTAATAGACATGGTTGCATCTTCTGGTGCAACTGAACCACTAACCGAAACAATCAACCCGAAAGGGCCCGCACATCTAATGAGAAGACCTTAGACTTAATCTTTTCTTAGGAAGATTGATTAGGTCTCTTTAAACTTGACTTGACATAGTCATAACCATATGACTAACTAGTGGCATGGGTTAGCTTATTATTAGCCACTTAGATCAAGATTGAGTCGACAAATATGGCAGGTAAGTGAGATTGATGGAAGGATATGCCATTAACTCGATAAGAATGCATTCGAGTCGAGTAGCTCCCAATTAAAAATCAGTCGGTCGTATCTGCCAAACTTACCTTAGACACCAAATTATTGAGCCAAAACCAATTGGGTTAGCCTACAATCCAGACTCTAACCACTGAGCCTAATTAGGTCTTACTTGATCGATCACTCATGTGACTCATCTTGACCCAGACTTAATCCTATTAGGCTGGTCAATTTAAGCATTGTTGATCCCATCTAACCAACTCTTGATTCGTTTGATCAACCGCTAGACTAATTGAGCTACCAAGCCCGAACCCAATTTTATGAATATGTCTTAGATCTAAAAATTCTTAATTTTAGATCTAATATATTTCATAATCTTAATTCTTAATTAAGTTTAGGTTCATAAATAAAATATGTAAATAAAATTCTAGGATTTCAGATCTAGGGTTTTGCAGAAATAAGTTTTGATTTTGATTAAGGATGAATGCACAGCACCCCACACATCATAAGAACATCCCATCGAATGGAAGGAGGATCTTTAAATCCTACTTTTTCTTATGATCGGACGGCCAAGGGAATGCCTTAATCAAAATACACTAATCTACAAAACTATTAGATCTAACATATATCTCATATAAAAATTGATCTAATTAAAAATGTTTTGCATACATCATATCATGCATATTTTTAAATCTAAATTACTCATAATCATCTAAAAAATTAAATTTAAATTTGATCATATCAAATAAAATTTAATCTAGATTTTGTAGAACTATTCTACAACTATCAAACATCAACGCATATCTCATATGAACAAATTAATTTAATTTATTTTCTATTTTTAGATCTATTATAATATTTATAAATCAAAAA